>JAWPHD010001944.1:110000-235000 GCA_037043455.1 Cyrtodaria siliqua
TAACAAACAAGACAGCATAACTGTAAAATTAAAAATTAAAGATGAAATTATCCAATATTCTAAGAGCCATATATTTATCCGATCTCTGATGTTTGTTTGATATATCGAACACTCTACTCAATATAACACAGATCATAGTTATTGGACTTAATAATGTATGTCCATTTGGAAAGTGCATCAAAAGTGTGGGTGTCTGCTTTACAATTCCCAGTTTCCCTCTGTATCCTTCCCATATTATGGGACAGATCTAGATAGCCTAAATAATGTATTGATGAACTGTTGTCATAAATGTAATCAATCGCAAACAAACATCTGGCCTACCAACGTATGCCAATGGCATCACTAGCTGATCTTGGTCTCCTAAATGAATATTACTTCGTTTGCAAGATCTCGAACACCGTTAAAATCTGGAAAATGAATTCAATAAAGTAAAACAGCGTATTGTTTATTTTATAATCATCCTCATCATCATCATCATTATTATTATTATTATTATTATTATTATTATCATCATTATTATCATCAGTATTATCATCAGTATTATTTTGTTTATTTGAAGCCTTTAGTTCTATTTCAAAAACTATAAACCCTATCCCTCATCTTTGTCAAATCTGAAATCCGAGATACTCCACTTTATGCAATAGTTTGTTATAAACGGATAACGTCTGAAAATGATTGAATATGTCACAGTGCAAATACTGAAATCGAGTTCTTTATAAATTATTTAGAACTTCCAAATGGAATTACGTCTCGCAGAAAGAACCAATATACGACAGTTGCTGAAATAATGGGTAATAGACGCGAGCTAGCATGTTTTATTGCCTAGGACTGACACCCGCACAATCAAAATTCCGCCAGACGAATATTAATTTATAGCACGAGATCCCGTACTTAATTTGTTCAGCCGTGGTATAGGTTCCATACATCGAAACCAAGATGATCAGTATCGAATTCAGGTGCTATGAGTTTAAAATATGGATTCTTAAATATTGGCTTGCCCATATATTGAGTCCGATGACTGGTTAGCTCAACTGGTCGAAGGCCAAGCGACCAAGCGATCTTGTGAAATGGTGCATTATCCGTCATCCGTCGTCAGTACGTTAACATTTTGTTAGCGCTCTACTACTTTAATTTTGCATTTGATCTTAATCAAATTGTTCAGGGTCCTTTATATTATTAAAGGCTCAGACAAGGTGGGAAACCAGCTAGGTCTGATTAGTAACACCGGAGTTATAGCCCTTAATTTACTGAAAAAGTTCATGGTGCGGCCTAGTTTGTCACTGACCGTTCCAAGGCAGTAGCCCTAGTGTCAACCCTTTTGTGTTTGTGACGTCAAATACCTTTATTCCTTATTAACATTGCCATTCATGTCTGTCGAATTACGTGTTTTGGGGTTTACTGTGTTCTGTGAAAGCTGCATTTCAAAGTATTAATATAAATGAAAGCTCGGACAAGTTCGAAAACTTGACATATCGGACAACAAACAGCAGTCTTATGGCCATTGAATTATCACAAAATGATATATGTGTCTTCATTAACGACCTAACACCTTCATTTTCCAGCTGATATTTACCAGACTCTGGCAGATATTTATAATAATAAAAAATCTGGCAAGTTTTAAAACCAGCCAGATTCGATTAGGGACGCCGGCGTTATTGTTTTTGATTGATTGAAAAATGCCTACAATTTAAATTATTAAGTATCTAGCTACTCCATCTTCTGATATTTACCAAACTTGGTTCGAGTCTTTGTATGAGAGCAGAAACAGCATAGATGTTGTCATTGATTGAATGAAAAACGCTATGTCTTGCTTTGCGTTGCTCAGGCTGTAGGTCCCTAAGTTTCATTCGATATTTACTAACTTAATAAGAATGTTTATGAAGGCTCGGATAAGTCTGAGAACAAGCCATAGCTGGCCCCCTCAAGCCTCACCCCATCCTCACCTCCGCTTTCCATATGTATATCAATGCCAGCATAACCAGTCGAATTTGAAGAAGAAAATATAATGATAGGCAATGTATTTATTCGCACTCCCGCAACCCCGCTCCCCCTACCCCCACACAAAACACACACACACAAACACGTTCACACACACGCGCGCGCGCGCGCGCACATGCACGTGTTTTCTTCATCCGTGCCATCCTCCTCGTGTCTCATGTTGCACAGTGTCCATGTACTGGTCAGCGTTTTAAGTATAATTTTATTTTACAAAACACCATTATTTATTTTGTTCAATTTAATGTCCTTGGATTCTTGAAAACCGCTGAATAATGTTTTTATTTGAAATTTCGCACGCGTGGTACATACACGCAATGGTACATACTTAACAACTGTCGATGAGCATAAGGAAGTTGATAATATATCGTTGTAGAATGAGAGCTTTGCAAAGTTACACAATTATATAACAACTGTTAATGGACATCAGCTGGGTGATAATAGTGCGTGGTTGGAGAAGAGCTTTTCAGAGGTACATGCGAGGTACAACAACTGTTAATGGACATCAGCAGGGTGACAATAGTGCGTGGTTGAAGAAGAGCTTTTCAGAGGTACATGCGAGGTACAACAACTGTTAATGGACATCAGCAGGGTGATAATAGTGCGTGGTTGGAGACGAGCTTTTCAGAGGTACATGCGAGGTACAACAACTGTTAATGGACATCAGCAGGGTGATGATAGTGCGTAGTTGGAGACGAGCTTTTCAGAGGTACATGCGAGGTACAACAACTGTTAATGGACATCAGCAGGGTGATAATAGTGCGTGGTTGGAGACGAGCTTTTCAGAGGTACATGCGAGGTACAACAACTGTTAATGGACATCAGCAGGGTGATTTTAGTGCGTGGTTTGAGACGAGCTTTTCAGAGGTACATGCGAGGTACAACAACTGTTAATGGACATCAGCAGGGTGATAATAGTGCGTGGTTGAAGAAGAGCTTTTCAGAGGTACATGCGAGGTACAACAACTGTTAATGGACATTAAGATGTAACAATAGCGCGTGGTTGAGGGATGATATATAGCTTTGCCTTGTATATACATCAGCAATCCGACATTTTTAAAATTAATACAATTAGGTCAATCTGCGTTATAACAGGTATAATAGTCGGCCAATAGTCGAGGTTATCTCAGCATGTTCGAGTTATAACGCATATCATTTGCAACGCATACTATAGATGACCATTGGAACTGGTGTTTAACGGCTGACCAAAACATTAGCTGAGGTTATTAAAAGCCACCATTAGAGAGAGCAAAATGATACCAAGAAAACCGTGAGCCGTGTTAAACTTTCACCGGTAAATACCTGTGATATCTAGAGTTAAATTTCAATGAGACACTGCAACTCCTTGATCGCTGTTCAACAGAACCATTATAACAACTATATTGCAAATCATCGTCTAATTACAATGTGCTTGTGTGACAGATAATCGAACTGTGTTTTTGGTAAATGATATCATTTGAAGTTATGACCTCTCGTTACTGCATATGTTTTACAAGCAGGTTTCGAAAGACTGCTCTTTTTTTAGCTTGCTGTTATTCATAATATAGATATACATTTATTTTTTCAGACTTTACCGAAGAGTAAGCATACGAAAACTTTTAGTACCATAATGTTCTATTCGGCACCCCCGAGTTGAACATGTCTTTATTAATGTCGCATATTAATCGGGCATACATATTTCTATATTCCATACATGTTTAGCACCTGTTTCAAGTAGATCTGATGATTCACGTGTGGCACTGTTCGATAAAGCAATGAGGTTATAAAAAATATGTTAAGCTGCGAGCGTATCAGAGCCCGACATCTTGTTTTTGATGATATCAGAAATTTAAAAGGTAAAAGGTTGCCAAAATATCTTTTTTGCGTGTAAGTTGGTGCACTGGGTTAACCGATTCAGACGATAGTAGAGCTGGTCAAACAAGAGCAATAATTGCATCGCATACGACAAAAGTACATGCAAATAACAAAGGTGTACATAAATAAGTTTGGTTGAATTCTGGCTAAATGGAATCAGGGTCATTTTATACCAACTATTATATCTTTTTATTTGTGGCAGTTGTAACATTACATATATCGAGTTACCAACTCATTTTAGGGATATTCAGTCAAGGGAATTTAACAACCCGTGAAAAAACAATACTTTTAATCGGCACATATACATTATACCTGAACACCTGGATATAGTTTTAATTAACGGGGTTTTATGCCGTTATTTGACGGGTTTGTTTTTTTAACTGTACAAAACACTCATATGTAATTAATTCAATTAATTTCATGCTCTTGGATTCTTTAAACATCTGCAGAATAGGGTTTTTATTTGAAATTTCTCATGAGTCTTTACAATGGCCCATACTTAAAAACTGTTAATGAACATAAGGAAGGTGGCAAAAGTCCGTGGTTGAAGGAAAACTTTGCCTGGAATATACATTAGCAGTCCATCCTTTTTGATATATGTAGGATGAGGTCAACCTCCGTCAATCAGGTCATTAATATAAAATGACCGATAGTCAAGGTTATCTCAGCGTGTTCCTGTTATAAAACATGTAATATTCGAAACATACTAAACAGGTCGAATCGAATAAAGGCTGACCAAAACGTTATCTGAGGTTATTTTGTTTGTTTGTTTTGTGTTTAACGTCATTTTCAGCACATTTTAGATTTTATATGACGGTCAAAGTTTTGTGATGAAGGCCGACTACCCACTTATTCCTGGGTAGAACCGGTACTGTATGCTTCACGCCGTCCTTAAAAATCAAGCCACTATAGAGAGAGGAAAATGATACTTGGAAACCGTGAACCGTGCTAAACTCTCACCGGTGATGCTCGAACCTGTGATATCTAGAGTTAAAGTGCAATTAGATATGAAAACTCCTTGGTTTGTTAAAATAATCACAGTTGATGACAATGACCGTTTATCACTAATTATGATGTGATTGTGTGACAGATATTGACAAATAATAGTCATTATAAGTCATGAACTCTCGTTATATATTGCATAAGTTTTAAAAGCAGGTTTCGAAAGGCTGTTGTTTTGTTTTGTTTTTAGCTCGATGCTATTCATATAGATAGTATTTCTTTTTTTTTAGACTTTACCGAAGAGTAAGCACACGAAAACCTTTAGTGCCATAATGTCAAATTTCCTTATTCTATTCGGCACCCTCGAGTTGATTTGTTTGTTTGTTATTATGGTGTTTTGCGTCATTTTCAACACATGTAAGGTTATATATGACGGTCGATTTTTTGTGGCATACTATCCACTTTTCGGTAGACCCAGTACTGTACATCGCCCGCCATCCGTAAGAATCGACACTTCCTCACTTACAAGTCGAGCTCCCAGTGGGATTCCAACCCGCAACGGTGAGCGCCGAAGGTTTACAACGCAACGTCGTTAACAAATCGACCACGGACACGCTCCCCGGAGTTGAACAAGCCTTTATTAATGTCGCATATTTATTCACGTCATTGGTCCTTTATTCTGCTAGAAAATGATGATTTTACTTGTCAAATAAGATATTTTGTTGGGCATACACATTTCTATATTCCATACATGTTTAGCACCTGTTTCAAGTAGATCTGATGATTCACGTCTGGCACTGTTCGATAAAGTAACGAGGTTATAAACAAGATGTTAAAACGTAGTAGGACGCTGCGAGCGTATCAGAGCCCGACATCTTGTTTTTGTTGATACCAGAAGTTAAAAGGTAAATGCTTGCCAAAAATCATTTGCTGTGTGGAAGTTGGTGCACTGGGGTAACCTATTTAGACGATAGTAGAGCTGATCAAACAAGAGCAATAATTACATCGCATACGATAAAGGTACATGCAAATAACAAAGGTGCAAAGAAAATATGTTTGGTTGAATTCTGGGTAAATGGAATCAGGGTCATTTTAGACCAAATATTATATATTTTTATTTGTGGCAGTTGTAACATTACATATAGCAAGTTACCAACAGTTGTAACATTACATATAGCAAGTTACCAACAGTTGTAACATAACATATAGCAAGTTACCAACGCATACTTCATTTCGTGGATATTCAGTCACGGGTATTGTAATAATCCGTGAAAAAAGTATACATTATTATATGACCTCACACCTGGATAGAGTTTTGATAAACGGGTTTTCTTGTCGTTATTTGGCGGGTTTGTTTCTTTAACTGTACAACACATCGATATGTTTTTAGTTCAATTTCATGCAGTTGGATTCTGTCAAATCTGCTGATTAGGGTTTTATTTGAAATTTCCATTTACAATTGCTCATGGGTCTTTACAATGGTACTTACTTAAAAACTGTTAATAAACATAAGGAAGGTGATAATAGTGCGTGTTTGAAGGAAAACTTTGCCATGTATATATATTAGCAGTCCATCCTTTTTGATATTTGTAGAATGAGGTCAACCTCAGTCAATCCGGTCATTAATTTAAAATGACCGATAGTCAAGGTTATCTTAGCATGTTCCTGTTCTAAAACATAATTTTCGAAACATACTAAACGAGTCGAATCGAATAGGGTTTAAAGGCTGATCAAAACATTATGTATCGGACAACAAACAGCAGTCTTATGGCCATTGAATTATCACAAAATGATATATGTGTCTTCATTAACGACCTAACACCTTCATTTTCCAGCTGATATTTACCAGACTCTGGCAGATATTTATAATAATAATAAATCTGGCAAGTTTTAAAACCAGCCAGATTCGATTAGGAACGCCGGCGTTATTGTTTTTGATTGATTGAAAAATGCCTACAATTTCCATTATTAAGTATCTAGAAAATATAATGATAGGCAATGTATTTATTCGCACTCCCGCAACCCCGCTCCCCCTACCCCCACACAAAACACACACACACACAAACACGTTCACACACACGCGCGCGCGCGCGCGCACATGCACGTGTTTTCTTCATCCGTGCCATCCTCCTCGTGTCTCATGTTGCACAGTGTCCATGTACTGGTCAGCGTTTTAAGTATAATTTTATTTTACAAAACACCATTATTTATTTTGTTCAATTTAATGTCCTTGGATTCTTGAAAACCGCTGAATAATGTTTTATTTGAAATTTCGCACGCGTGGTACATACACGCAATGGTACATACTTAACAACTGTCGATGAGCATAAGGAAGTTGATAATATATCGTTGTAGAAGGAGAGCTTTGCAAAGTTACACAATTATATAACAACTGTTAATGGACATCAGCTGGGTGATAATAGTGCGTGGTTGGAGAAGAGCTTTTCAGAGGTACATGCGAGGTACAACAACTGTTAATGGACATCAGCAGGGTGACAATAGTGCGTGGTTGAAGAAGAGCTTTTCAGAGGTACATGCGAGGTACAACAACTGTTAATGGACATCAGCAGGGTGATAATAGTGCGTGGTTGGAGAACAGCTTTTCAGAGGTACATGCGAGGTACAACAACTGTTAATGGACATCAGCAGGGTGATGATAGTGCGTAGTTGGAGACGAGCTTTTCAGAGGTACATGCGAGGTACAACAACTGTTAATGGACATCAGCAGGGTGATAATAGTGCGTGGTTGGAGACGAGCTTTTCAGAGGTACATGCGAGGTACAACAACTGTTAATGGACATCAGCAGGGTGATTTTAGTGCGTGGTTTGAGACGAGCTTTTCAGAGGTACATGCGAGGTACAACAACTGTTAATGGACATCAGCAGGGTGATAATAGTGCGTGGTTGAAGACGAGCTTTTTAGAGGTACATGCGAGGTACAACAACTGTTAATGGACATTAAGATGTAACAATAGCGCGTGGTTGAGGGATGATATATAGCTTTGCCTTGTATATACATCAGCAATCCGACATTTTTAAAATTAATACAATTAGGTCAATCTGCGTTATAACAGGTATAATAGTCGGCCAATAGTCGAGGTTATCTCAGCATGTTCGAGTTATAACGCATATCATTTGCAACGCATACTATAGATGACCATTGGAACTGGTGTTTAACGGCTGACCAAAACATTAGCTGAGGTTATTAAAAGCCACCATTAGAGAGAGCAAAATGATACCAAGAAAACCGTGAGCCGTGTTAAACTTTCACCGGTAAATACCTGTGATATCTAGAGTTAAATTTCAATGAGACACTGCAACTCCTTGATCGCTGTTCAACAGAATCATTATAACAACTATATTGCAAATCATCGTCTAATTACAATGTGCTTGTGTGACAGATAATCGAACTGTGTTTTTGGTAAATGATATCATTTGAAGTTATGACCTCTCGTTACTGCATATGTTTTAAAAGCAGGTTTCGAAAGACTGCTCTTTTTTTAGCTTGCTGTTATTCATAATATAGATAAACATTTATTTTTTCAGACTTTACCGAAGAGTAAGCATACGAAAACTTTTAGTACCATAATGTTCTATTCGGCACCCCCGAGTTGAACATGTCTTTATTAATGTCGCATATTAATCGGGCATACATATTTCTATATTCCATACATGTTTAGCACCTGTTTCAAGTAGATCTGATGATTCACGTGTGGCACTGTTCGATAAAGCAATGAGGTTATAAAAAATATGTTAAGCTGCGAGCGTATCAGAGCCCGACATCTTGTTTTTGATGATATCAGAAATTTAAAAGGTAAAAGGTTGCCAAAATATCTTTTTTGCGTGTAAGTTGGTGCACTGGGTTAACCGATTCAGACGATAGTAGAGCTGGTCAAACAAGAGCAATAATTGCATCGCATACGACAAAAGTACATGCAAATAACAAAGGTGTACATAAATAAGTTTGGTTGAATTCTGGCTAAATGGAATCAGGGTCATTTTATACCAACTATTATATCTTTTTATTTGTGGCAGTTGTAACATTACATATATCGAGTTACCAACTCATTTTAGGGATATTCAGTCAAGGGAATTTAACAACCCGTGAAAAAACAATACTTTTAATCGGCACATATACATTATACCTGAACACCTGGATATAGTTTTAATTAACGGGGTTTTATGCCGTTATTTGACGGGTTTGTTTTTTTAACTGTACAAAACACTCATATGTAATTAATTCAATTAATTTCATGCTCTTGGATTCTTTAAACATCTGCAGAATAGGGTTTTTATTTGAAATTTCTCATGAGTCTTTACAATGGCCCATACTTAAAAACTGTTAATGAACATAAGGAAGGTGGCAAAAGTCCGTGGTTGAAGGAAAACTTTGCCTGGAATATACATTAGCAGTCCATCCTTTTTGATATATGTAGGATGAGGTCAACCTCCGTCAATCAGGTCATTAATATAAAATGACCGATAGTCAAGGTTATCTCAGCGTGTTCCTGTTATAAAACATATAATATTCGAAACATACTAAACAGGTCGAATCGAATAAAGGCTGACCAAAACGTTATCTGAGGTTATTTTGTTTGTTTGTTTTGTGTTTAACGTCATTTTCAGCACATTTTAGATTTTATATGACGGTCAAAGTTTTGTGATGAAGGCCGACTACCCACTTATTCCTGGGTAGAACCGGTACTGTATGCTTCACGCCGTCCTTAAAAATCAAGCCACTATAGAGAGAGGAAAATGATACTTGGAAACCGTGAACCGTGCTAAACTCTCACCGGTGATGCTCGAACCTGTGATATCTAGAGTTAAAGTGCAATTAGATATGAAAACTCCTTGGTTTGTTAAAATAATCACAGTTGATGACAATGACCGTTTATCACTAATTATGATGTGATTGTGTGACAGATATTGACAAATAATAGTCATTATAAGTCATGAACTCTCGTTATATATTGCATAAGTTTTAAAAGCAGGTTTCGAAAGGCTGTTGTTTTGTTTTGTTTTTAGCTCGATGCTATTCATATAGATAGTATTTCTTTTTTTTTAGACTTTACCGAAGAGTAAGCACACGAAAACCTTTAGTGCCATAATGTCAAATTTCCTTATTCTATTCGGCACCCTCGAGTTGATTTGTTTGTTTGTTAGTATGGTGTTTTGCGTCATTTTCAACACATGTAAGGTTATATATGACGGTCGATTTTTTGTGGCATACTATCCACTTTTCGGTAGACCCAGTACTGTACATCGCCCGCCATCCGTAAGAATCGACACTTCCTCACTTACAAGTCGAGCTCCCAGTGGGATTCCAACCCGCAACGGTGAGCGCCGAAGGTTTACAACGCAACGTCGTTAACAAATCGACCACGGACACGCTCCCCGGAGTTGAACAAGCCTTTATTAATGTCGCATATTTATTCACGTCATTGGTCCTTTATTCTGCTAGAAAATGATGATTTTACTTGTCAAATAAGATATTTTGTTGGGCATACACATTTCTATATTCCATACATGTTTAGCACCTGTTTCAAGTAGATCTGATGATTCACGTCTGGCACTGTTCGATAAAGTAACGAGGTTATAAACAAGATGTTAAAACGTAGTAGGACGCTGCGAGCGTATCAGAGCCCGACATCTTGTTTTTGTTGATACCAGAAGTTAAAAGGTAAATGCTTGCCAAAAATCATTTGCTGTGTGGAAGTTGGTGCACTGGGGTAACCTATTTAGACGATAGTAGAGCTGATCAAACAAGAGCAATAATTACATCGCATACGATAAAGGTACATGCAAATAACAAAGGTGCAAAGAAAATATGTTTGGTTGAATTCTGGGTAAATGGAATCAGGGTCATTTTAGACCAAATATTATATATTTTTATTTGTGGCAGTTGTAACATTACATATAGCAAGTTACCAACAGTTGTAACATTACATATAGCAAGTTACCAACAGTTGTAACATTACATATATCAAGTTACCAACAGTTGTAACATAACATAAAGCAAGTTACCAACGCATACTTCATTTCGTGGATATTCAGTCACGGGTATTGTAATAATCCGTGAAAAAAGTATACATTATTATATGACCTCACACCTGGATAGAGTTTTGATAAACGGGTTTTCTTGTCGTTATTTGGCGGGTTTGTTTCTTTAACTGTACAACACATCGATATGTTTTTAGTTCAATTTCATGCAGTTAGATTCTGTCAAATCTGCTGAATAGGGTTTTATTTGAAATTTCCATTTACAATTGCTCATGGGTCTTTACAATGGTACTTACTTAAAAACTGTTAATAAACATAAGGAAGGTGATAATAGTGCGTGTTTGAAGGAAAACTTTGCCATGTATATATATTAGCAGTCCATCCTTTTTGATATTTGTAGAATGAGGTCAACCTCAGTCAATCCGGTCATTAATTTAAAATGACCGATAGTCAAGGTTATCTTAGCATGTTCCTGTTCTAAAACATAATTTTCGAAACATACTAAACGAGTCGAATCGAATAGGGTTTAAAGGCTGATCAAAACATTATGTGAAGTTATTTTGTTGTTTGTTTGTTTTGTGTTTAATGTCATTTTCCAGCATATCTAAGGTTATGTATGATCAAATGTTTTGTGGTGGAGGCACACCACCCACTTATTCCTGGGTAGAACCAGTTCTGTATGCTTCACGCCATCCGTAAAAATCGACACTTTCTCACTTACAAGTTGAGCTCCCAGTGGCGTTAATGGCATTTAAAGCCACTATAGAGAGAGGAAAATTATACTAGGAAACCGTGAATCGTGCTAAACTCTCACATGTGAATACCTGTGATATGACTCTCACATGTAAATACCTGTGATATCTAGAGTTAAAATTCAATGAGACACGACAACACCTTAATTTGTTAAAAGAATCACAGTTCAACAGAATCATTATAACAACTACCAGTATAATATTATGATGTGTTTGTGTGACAGATAATCGTTGTTTTGGTAAATAATATTCATTTTAAGTTTTGACATCTCGTTATATATAGACATAGTTTATTCAACAAATAAAGTAGACCATTTGTCAAAAATACACAAATAATTTTCAATTGCAGATGTCGATGGCAGTAACAAACATTACATAATATCAAATTTTGTACAATATACTAACATTCTAAATCAGTTTTAATTATGATATAACAGTATAAGTTTTACTATAAGCAAACATTGTTTAAAGGAGATTATATTGCATGGATTTTAACAAATTTCGAAAGGCTGTTTTCCTTTTTAGCTTGCTATTCATATACATATATACGTATTTCATGTTTTTAGATTTAACCAAAGAGTAAGCACATAAAAACCTCAAATTACCATTTGCCATTCTGTACCCCATTTCCTTTTGGCATTCGGCACATTGGATTTGAACATGTCTTTATTTATGTCGCACACCTTATTCATTCACGTCCTTGTTCTTTATTCTGCTAGAAAATATTGATTTTTTTTATTTTCAAATAAGTATTTTATTTATCAGGCATAGACATTACATGTTTATCATCTGTTTCAAGTAGGACTGTGATGATTCACTTTTGGCACTGTTCGATAAAACAACGAGGTTATAAACAACATGTTATACGTAGTCAGGCGCTGCGATCGTATCAGAGCCCGACATCTTGTTTTTGTTGATATCGTAAAAGCCAAAATTCATCTGTTGTCTGTAAGGCGGTGCACTGTGTTAACCTATTAATTCAGACGATAGTAGAGCTGGTCATACATAACAGGAGCTACACGTACATCACATACGATAACATTGAAAACACTGATAGTAAGAAAAATCATTTCGTTATTTTAACTAATTGCAACAAGCAAGCACTGTTTATGAGCCAAGATCGTTCTTGCAAAATTGATGCACAAAAAGATATGACATAATCCAATCAAACGTGCTGATACCACTAACTAGTTGCTGTCGAAAGATATATTTAATACTGGGGAAGGTACCAGAAGCTTTCAGCAAGCAGGCGCATGAACACACATAGACTGAATTGCCGAGAACCAATAACCTGTCCGACTCAGGGGCGTGTAATAACAAATGTGTAAAGAAAATAAGTTTGGCTAAATTCTGGGTAAATGGAACTAGGGTCATTCTACACTAAATATTATATGTTTTTCTTTTGGCAGTTGTAAAAGTAGATATAAAAGTCGAACAGGAAATGTAGCATTCAAAGACTAAAATCAACCACAAGAAACAAAAAACACAAAAATGAATAAAAGGCAAAACATCACAAACATAAAGGGTTGACAATAGGGATACCGCCTTGGAACGGTCAGTGGCAAAAGGGGCCGCTGGTGGTTAAAACAGGTTCTAGGGTGCACCAAAACTCACTCTTACCCTATTATCATCCCAATAAAACGTGACAGTGTAAATAAAGATATCCCGCCAGATAACATTACATTACAGATAGCAAAAAGCTACATGGTTGGTGGTCGTATTGGAGTAGTAAGTTATTACAATGCATGAGTATGCTCTTTTGTTTAAAATATGAAAACAAGTATGGCCGCTAAGGATGCATATACCAAAAACACATAAAATAAACACATTTCTAAACGAGGAATAGTTTAGCAAAGCCCAGTTCACAATCTTATACGCATAAGGAAACCATTGCCCAGGCAAGCAAAATCAAATCATTTAGAACACTTGGACGGAAAATATACTTGTATGACTCAGTGTTACGATCCTCAATGTAATATACTCGCCTTATTTTGAGTTCACTATCGGTCATTATTTAAATTTATTCTCGTTCGTCTTCATTTATCTCCGGCTGTTTATAGTGTTTAACACTTCAAAAGTTATTAACCTCAAAATAAAACGTGTTTATCTTACCCCATAAAAAACAACTGACTGAGAAGTTGATCTAAGACTAAAGTACATGTATTAGTACTTCATTCTCATTAAAGTCCCTATCACGCCATTAAAGGGAGTACATCAGGATTTTTCTAGAAATATCTTAAATTATAAAAATGTTCCAATTCATGATAAAACACTTATATCCATCAAAATATGATGTTGGAACCATATTGTTAAGGTTTAAACTTCGAATACACCATATAGCTAGGACGGAATCGGGCATAAAATGCTGAAATTAACCCTGGTGCGTAACCTAGGATAGCACGTATTGCTGTACAGCATGAATTTCCTTGTAACTAAGGGGTCATTTTTAGGATCATTCATTATGTTTAGGTGCTTTAAAATAAAAAATGTCATTATTTGTCAATTTTAAGTCGGACCCCTAGACCCCTTTGAAAAGCCTGATGTATTCCCTTTTACAGGCAAACTTTACAACATATTTACACCGTTTCTAAACCTACTGACGACGATGTATATATACGAGAGGTGTTCAACTTATAATTGAACACTTTTGTTTAAGATGGATTTTTTCAGCGGAAGTGATTATCATAAAAAGTGCGTGATTTAATGATGTGAAACTGTCATTTAGAACCTATGCATTTAAAAATAATATCCAATGTCACGCGGTTCTTTTTAAATTACATTTTGAATAAGGTGTACACTATTTTCTAATTTTAAACCTATATGTTGCTGTTGCCGTGGAATTTTACCTTAAACCAAATAATTGCACTAATTGTTTAAACCTGTGTTTATAATTTAAATATGATTGTATGTTTTATTTTAAGACAAAAATCTAGATGCTGAATTAAAAGCTCGACTTTTTATCGCAATATTAAAACATTGGCAGATGCTCGTATGTTACTGATAATTTTATAAATTAACCAAAATAACTATTTTAATCATATTTTGTGATATAAAAACATGAATATTTATTGTTGATGTATATCATATATGTATATCATATACCTTATAAGGATATCTTTGGTAAAAAAATATATTATTTTTATCATTATTTGCAAATGTGTGTGTTTTGCCCCTAAATTTTAAGTTATATATTTTTCTATCTTTTCTTTTGAGAAATTTATGAAACTTGTTTTTTATAGCGGAGGAAGTCACAAAAATGCCTGCAGTTAATGTTTTGAACTAGAAGCTTTCGTAAATTTAGTAATTTTCATAGTTGAATTTCATGTTAATTTTCACTAAAATCTTGAAAATCGACAAATTCAAAAAAAATGCATATTATACTTTTCTACGTTCAGACAGGGACATATCGGAATACTATAACTTTCAACGATATTTTAAAACCATTTGTGTTAAAATTTGTATTGCAGTTATTTTTATAATTGACGATTTTTGCTTCAAAATGTCATTCTCTACTCCTTTTCAAAAATGCGGATGAAGCAAGATTAGGAAGCACATAATAGTGCATGTCATAATGTTTCATATCGAAGGAATCATTAGACTTAACATTACAATCAACATATTCGGCGAGAATTTCAAGATAGTTGATTCAGTTACACAATAAAAGTGTTCAAATATAATTTGAACACCTCTCGTATAACTTACATAAACTCTACAGACACGGTATAGACGGATGTTAAACAGCAACGCCAAACCCAAAAACTGAAGTGTCGAATTAAGAGTTACCAACTCCATAACTCATAATTCATTTTACCCATGTTCAATCAAGGATATTCTAAAAACCCGTGAATATACTTTAATCGACACATATACAGTATTATATGAACTGAACACTTGGATAAAGTTGTGCGTGTGTGCCTGTGTGCGTGTGTATGTGTGCCTGTGTGCGTGCGTGCGTGTGTGGTGGGAGGGGGTGGCGGGATCTAACGTCGCTTTTAACAAGAACGTCGACCTGTACTTGTAGCTGTGAGCTCAAGGCTCATCTTTATAGTGCTGCCTCAAGGCTCATCTTTATAGTGCTGCCTCAAGGCTCATCTTTATAGTGCTGCCTCAAGGCTCATCTTTATAGTGCTGCCTCAAGGCTCATCTTTATAGTGCTGCCTCAAGGCTCATCTTTATAGTGCTGCCTCAAGGCTCATCTTTATAGTGCTGCCTCAAGGCTCATCTTTATAGTGCTGCCTCAAGGCTCATCTTTATAGTGCTGCCTCAAGGCTCATCTTTATAGTGCTGCCACTCTGAAATACCACGCTGTAGGCACATGAAAGGATACCCCACCAAGTCAAGTTATACTAGCACCAGTCCTTGAACTGCCATTTATACGCTGAACGTCAAGCAATGGAGCTACTCGTACCATTCTTATGACGTCTTTGGGCCTGAGTTTTTTTATTTGTTGGTTTACGGGAGAGCCTGCCCTATTTTTGCCGAAATCAATAAAAAAAATCCCTATTTTATTTTTATTTCCAGGCAGACTTCGATGTCCACTCTCGTACTCTTTTGGAGTGTAATTATAGTGAAGAATTTGTTCAGGGAAGTTTCGTACCCATAGATATATATATATATATTCGTACCATTAAAGCAAATCAGAAGATAAGTGAACATAACGGTTCTAAACTTTATACTTTGCTCACACAATTTTGATATAATTATTCACTTTGAAAAAATGTCTGTTTGAATTCACTGACCATTTGCCTTTGACAGACCACCATGTCAACAGTCTGCATCCCTATGCCTGAGAAGGCTGAAACATTTACTAAATAACACTCTAGTCATTTGTAACCCGCCCCCACTCAACCCGGGACGTAGCAGGTGTAAAGAACAGGGCTTTGAACTTTCGACTGTCCCGGTAGTGTTGTGGATAGCAGGGTTTTTGCATCAAAAAACTAGCTAAGGAAGACAGCGGTCCCAGAGGTTTCATTATATTTTACTAGAAATTAGTTTATAAACAACAGATCGCATCTTACTATCGACCATCGCATATCACCATCGGCCATCGACCTAGGTCGATGGTAGTCGATGGTAAGATGCGATGGTAAGATGGCCCTAACAGGACACCGTAACTTTGTAATTCTCATTATAAATGGAACTATGTATGGATGAGTAAAATATGTCATTTAAAGTTACAGGTATCAGACAGTATATTAAGTGTGTGGTTTGTGAATGTGGTTTTGGTTTACGTATTACGAAAGGCAGGTGTTCGCATTACTCAACCGCTGTCTTCGAAATAAGGCAGCTCTATATAATTAGTGTTCAACCTTCAACCTTCAATCCTCTGTATGTATATTCAAATTTGCTTTCTAGTTTGTATATAAATCATACTTCAATGACTAATTCGAGATTGGTTTATTAAGTTTATAATGAATTTTAAACAACGCATTAAGTCCATTTTGATGTGTAAAATAAATAGAATTGAATTGAATTCGAGATTGAAGCTAACGTCATATGGCGACTTTCCAGTTTCCAATGGAAGACCCCAGGTGTCCCTCCGGGCAATTTTCGTGCAAGGACGGTCACCCTAAAACCACCGACATTCCGCAAGCCAACTGGATAGCTTCATCACATACAGATTCCTAGGCCCCTGAGCGATCAAACCTAAAGCGCTGAGGGGCAAGTGATTTTAAAACATAGACTTAACCACTCGGTCACGGACGCTCCCTAAAATAAATGATGAACAATTCCTGAATAAAATAGATAATGCACCAGGTTGATTGATCATTAACTTGTTACATTCCATTTCTCATCTTCTGCTGCTTCTGGTACACGTCATTGGCAAAAACCTTGAAGTATAACCTAGTAATTTGTAAACGATGTAAAGAAGAGTAGTTGTAGCATAATCGCTGACATTTTCTTTGTATTTGCACATAAATCATTTAATTGAGAATAACACCTGTCAGAATATTGGTGTACTCTAATTACCAGCTGACGGGAGTTAGAGTATGGCAGACAGATGATTTGGTTATGCTACAGAACAAATAGAGTAAGGTCTCATCGAGTAGGTTTATTTAAACACCTCGATGGGCTAGGAGGTAGGCTACGCCCATCTAGATGTTTAGATCAACTAACTCAATGAGACCATACTCTTTCTATTACTTAATGTCCTAGAGCCTTTTTAAAAACTAAATAATCTTGTTACCGTTTCTATATTACACTATGTTTGCATTACGTGATCCCGCCCTAATTCAATTAAGCGATGGGAAAGGTTATATTAGTAGAATTACCTATTAAATGTTTTAATTTTACAATATGGAAATTTTTTAAGCCGAAATTAAGGTTTTATTTCATACCCCAAGCCAATCCCGTTTTCCCTTCTTGAAGAAGGGAATCACGACGTAACGTGGGTAACATCACACGATGACTGGATTAGACGTGTTAGAAGTAGGACAAAAGTTTTTTATGCAAATGTATAGCTTAATATTTTTTATGTTGAAGTTTTCTCACCATGTCAACATGCTAACAATATATACTTTAGCATTTATTATCACAAATATCGCGCTACCGGCCGTTCACGGGGTCAAATAGAAGTGACATTCTGTTTTATGCTGAGACAGCGTCACTGCCATTATAGCTCCGCGTGATACACTTTGTACGACAGGCTTTCCCAGGAATTTGGTGGTGGGTATTTGCGTATTGTTGTAATATGTATACGTCTTTATACAACTTAATGAAAAAAATACAATTAAAACATATGTATTTATGTTGCGTTGTCAAAACTATTAAGTGAAACTTAAATTTAAAAAAAAATAAAGGCAGCATGGGTCGTATCGTTTTACTTGCTGCATGGACAAAAACGGATGGAAGAAGTTAATAAACGCAGTTTACTGAAATGCCGTAAGCCAATATTACTAATAGAATGCAGTGGGTTTATTTAATCTCAGACGCGTATGCGGGAGGGCGCGGGTTTTAATCCCCGACCGGGTCATAACAGAGACTTTATTAAACAAGAGGTCAATGACCTTGAAGCTCTACTGATTGATTTTGATTTCAGGAAGTAGTGCTACAGACTTGTTTTTTGAAAATCTATTTTTAACCGTGGCGGCCATCTTGAATTTCCGGCCGACCTGAAATTTTGCTAGGATCAATTAGACATTAAGAGCAACATTCCTGTGAAGTTTCATGAAAATCCGTCAAGTAGTTTCAGAGGAGTATTCGCTACAAGTTTTCATTATATAACTCTATGTAAACAAAGATGGCCGCTGGCAGCCATGTTTAACGTTGAATCAAAACGATTTTTTAAAGGATCAACATCATGTCATGCTGATCATTTTAGAAAAAGTCTCATATCAATATCACTTATAGTTTTCAAGAAGTAGTCGCTACAAACTTGTATTTTAAAACTCTATTTTTAGCTTTGGCGGCCATCTTGGATTTCACATCAACATCAATTTTTGCTAGGATCAACTAGACTTTATGGGCAACATTTCTGTAAAGTTTCATGAATATCCATCCAGTAGTTTCAGAGGAGTTGTCGCTACAAATAAAAGTTTACGGACAGACGGACGGACGACGGACGCCGCACCACGGCATAAGCTCTGCTGATCTCTGATCAGTCGAGCTAAAAAAGCTCGCTTGCTTGACATTCAGCATATAAAGGTAGATCTAGAACTGGTGGACTCGGTGGACTCGGTGTCAGTATCATGTCATGTCATGTGCCTATGGCGTAGTAGCGCTATAAAGTTTAACAGAGCTCACTGTTCAAGCTGACACTGTCGTGATACGACTGAAAGATTGTTAAAACGTTAAACCTCCTACACACACCTCTTAACTGTGAACGCGACTTAAACCAACAGTTCACATAGAGTGTTCAAAGGAGAAAATCTAGTTAACATGCACTCGAGTTCTATAATCAGTATAGAGAACTTGAATTAATATGGCTAAAATTTTCCCCAGCTTATCTAACCCAGGGAGTTATGGCATCAGTGTAAAACATAAATTAACATTAAGTGACACTAGTGTTCTTCCTTCAATACAAACTGCCGTATTCATTTTATTTAGATAAACATGTTTACGTTTTACATGCGGGCAATGAACTGAATGAATTGAATTTAAAGAATGATTTTAAGCGCAATACAATGGGTAAATGCAAACGTGTCGCAAGGTCCCTACCGGTACACTGCTTAGGCATCAATACATGTTAATTTTAAAAGCTGTTTAGCTAAACATAATTTGATAAACACGATCAAAACAGTAAACAAGCAAATATTATTTTTAAATGACAAATAATGACATTTTATTTTCTTAAAGACCACAATAACATTAATGAGCCTAAACTTGACCCCTTATTTACAAGAAAATTCATTGTGCGTAGTGTTGTGATCGGTACTAGTTGTGATCGGTACTAAGAGTTATCCGGGGTTAGGCACATGGCAATCTTGAGTTTGAAATCAAATATTTAAATAAGCACTTGGATTTAGTAATCCTGATTTATTTTTATTTTAAAACTGCTTGTATATTATATAATTAAATAAAAACAAAATAAGATTTCAGTGCTCTTCGTTATTCTACCACATTTTAAAATATATTATTTGTGCAATATAATATATACAGTTAGTAATATGAAAAAAGAAATGCTTCCAACTGTTGTAATAATTAATATTCATGCTTGAAAAATTAATTGCAAGTTATGTACGAAAGCTAAAGGAACGCCGTCAGTTTTTAAAAAATCGAGATTGCCGCCGCGTGTCCCTTAAATGTATCTATGGTGACATTTAGTACTATACCGGGACAACAATGTTGTAGTACCGTAATTTGATTGCTGTGGCATTTTTATCATGAATTGGCACATATTTAAAAATTCTAAATTCTTCTGGAAAAAGCCATTTTAAAAGTTCACAAAAATGCCATCACTACTAACTGTGTGTGCGACACCGTATTTGATCTTTAGCCTGTTTGCAAATAATATAATACGTTTGAACAAGTTTTCTGAATTTCATTGTGCAACTAATCCAGGTACAAATAAAACTGCATTAATACTATCAAGGGTATAAAATAACATAATCGGAAAGGCGTTCTCAAAAGATCTCAAATGTCTTCAAATGTTAAACACTGTCTCTAGCACAAAATGACACACACGCTAACACACAACGAGATTCGCTGACACACGACTTTGAGATTGCGAGTAGTGTCTGGCATGTTATGTACCCATGTAATGAGTTTAATACTTATACACACATCAAATAAATGTAGTTTGTCACCACTTATACAGTCTTGTCAGGAAGGTAAACAGATTATGTATGAAACATAATACACTAGGTTTAATCTACAAAAGGATAAAAGAAACGTAACTTGGGAAATTTCGCTAGGTAATATATATACTGCACACTTTATGTCACGTAATATTCCAGAGAATTGTCGAGATGTTTTGTAAAAAAAAAGTTGCTGCTGATTAGAGAAAGGACAAAACTGTTATCTTGTAGATTTTTTAATCACAGTACATTTTGTAACACATGATGAAGATCCGCTTTGAAAATTTGAGCCATTTCATAACTGTATTTAATGTCAAGAGATTACAAACAATTACAACCTAAGTTTGCTCACCTGCTTGAGCTAAACGCGTATTCTATCAATAATGAAGCGTTGAAGGGATAATATTTGTTGTGTAATGAAACTTTGATGCGGTAATATTTGGTGTGTAATGTGTTGTTTTAGCCTTTTTTCTAAAGGAAAGGTCTAATGTAGCCATGTAACAATAGGATAACAGCTAATAACTAATTACAAATCAAATTATTATTATAAGTAATGATTTGAAAATGTGCAAGTTATGTAGAAAATCTAACGAGATACCGAAAGTTTTAAAACACCGATATTTCGGTATGTCTCTTTGACATGAGATATAATACATATGTTCTCCATAAACCGTGATTCAGCTGTAAATCAATATGTAGATTCCAATCAAAATCATCATATCATTCCTTTTCAAAAGGGGTTAGAAGTGTACCATTAATGTTTTTTCCATCCAGTATCCATAACCAAACAAAACCACAAATATATTTTTTCTGATCCCGCCCGATAATCTATATTCATATGTGTTTCAAATTATAACAAGCAAGGTTTTACGCAAGCGTAAAATAGCTGCCGAGAGAAAATAGCATTATTTCTGGGAAAAAAGTTTAACATAATAACATACCAAGTCACGGGTGTTAAAACAATATTCAAAAAAAGAGTTGTCACGGAGACGTTAACACGCCATGACCGTTTTTTTACCCAATTCTGTTACGCGAATCCTTGACATGCCTTACAAATTGATAACATATTCAGAAATAGTGTGCACTACATTATAAACTGTTGACTGTTACCATGTGTAATTAGTTAAGGAACTGTTGCTACCTTACCATCAGCAATAATGAAACCAATGAAAATTAAAAAATAAATCGGGCAATCAGCAGGCTTGAACCCTACCTTTCTGGGTAGTAACACGGCGCCTCGACCAACTGCGCTAATGAGTCTTGTGAACGTTCCGTCGATAATATACATATAATATTAATTCAGCTGATTACATGCTACCAATCGTGAACGCTCTGCCAATCCCGTCATTCTTCGGGATCCCGCGAAAAAATAGGGAAATCAGCAGGCTTGAACCCTACCTTCCTGGGCAGTAACACGGCGCATCGATCAGCTGCGCTACTGAGGCTTGTGAATGTTCCGTCGCTAATATACATATAATAGTAATTCAGCTGATTACATGCTACCAATCGTGAACGCTCGGCCATTCCCGTCAGTCTTCGGGATCCCGCAAAGCAGTGTACGAGATGTTGCGAATGACGTGCTACATTAGACTGGTTTATGAAAACGTCATTTCAGCAAGTGAAATGGTAACCTTTCAACGTTACAAAATATGTGTTTATACCATTCAAGTTTTTCAGACGAGTTCTCTAGGAATTCAAGTTTTAAAGCATGCTTATTGCCACTTACATGGGTCACAGTCTGTTAACCATAGACATATTTAAAAGACATATAAGAGTCAGCTGCCTTCGGCCAGGTATGATAGTAACCCAGTTTGGACACTAAAACCGGGCTATCTACCGGCGGCAAATTTCTTGCTTTTCCGGCTGTTTTTGACGATTTCCTGCCAGAAATGTTAAAATGAGCCACTATTATACCTCCTTCGGCAGATGAATAAGGGATACAAAGAGCCATTTCAAGGAGTAATAAATACCGAAAAGGAGATCATTGGAAGCAACAAACACATATAAGACAGTAAAGTAGCAGACTCGGTTTTACTGATTTTTTTTTTAAATCTAATCTCCGTGAGCATCTAGACAGCTCAAAACAGTAATATGTACCGATCTTTAAATATACGGAACCTAACGCGTAACGTTACATGTATGTTTCCATATTGTGTTCTATGTTATGCTTATTGTTTAAAATGTTTACATCAAAGGTTTGGGAATGAAGACATAGATATAAAGATCGAACAGGAAAAGCAGCATTCAAGGACGACAATCAACCACAAACACACACACAGAAACAAAGAACAAATTTAAAGATGAATAAAAGGCCAAATAAGACATCACAAACACAAAAGGGTTGATAATAGGGCTACCGCCTTGGAATGGTCAGTGGCAAAACGCCGGGGTTCATCAAACCTCACACTTACCCTACTGTCAACCCAATAAAACGGGACAGTGTAAATAAAAAAATTCCCCGCCATGAACTAATCTATAACCAACAAATTTATCTTTCATAAAATATGGTATAACAAGAAGCATGACATTTGTCTTAGCCATCAGATACATTTTAATACTGTAAGTGTGTCTGGCTCACAATGGGAAAGAAACTTTAAGATTGATTTCCAATGAATAAAAACAAAATAATACGAAATAGATATTGATCAGATACGAATCAGAAAGGGTTTAACATTAATTCAAGCACAAATGTAAGCATATCCTCAGGCTATATTTGCAGTCTAAAAGCTCACTCCAGAAAATTGCAACAATATTTGTTTCTATATCATTTTGAAATAAGTGTCCATCACACCGGTGATATAGGCAAATACGATCATTTGCGTTATAACAAAGGTGCGGCAGTAAGTAAAGTAAGTATTGTACCATTTCATGATCTCAGATGAGTAGTTGTGTCGGTAAAATATATTTCAAACCGATGAACAGCAGCCAAGAAGTCTGTATTTGAGATCAGGTGCTTGAGGGTGTTCACGCAGTTAGGGCGTATGGTAACCCGTTGAAAGCAGATTGTCAAAAAGTCCAGGGGTTATCATTGATCAAATTGATATATGTGGTTTTATTTACAAATGTAAAACAGAGATGTCTGCGCCGCACACAGAACTATACACTTTTTATCTGAAATGATAAAATGAAGGTGCTCCGACCTGATATCGAGTGACTAAAGAGGAGAAATCACGATTTTAAACTTATTATCCGGATCGAGTTAATAGTTCATATACTTCCATATCTAACCCATGTAAACAAACAGGTATATCAGTTTCTGTATTCTGTATATATTATCATCTCTTCTCTTTAATAGTTTTATCTTTATATATTTACATTAATTTTTAATTACTACTTAATTTCTTTATCTTTCATCGTTTTTGCGCACAGTATGACTTATTTATGTGTCGACGTGCCGTAAAACACCATTCATTCATTCATTCATTCATTCATTCATTCATTCATTCATTCATTCATTCATTCATTCATTCATTCATTCATTCATTCATTGTGTATGTTAGTGTAGGGGATATAAGAAACTGTTTAGGGTCAGTATAGGCAAAATACTGTTTGCTTAAGAATTTATACTGCAAGGTCCTGATACATGCCAAACTCGAACCAGCACAAGTAGTGTTTACACGTTCTTTAAAGGGACAAACGGCAATCTTGATTTTTTTAAAACTCACGGCGTCCCGTTTGTTTTTCTACATAACATTTGTATTTGTTCCATCATTAATATTAATTATAATAATAGTTAAAGCACATAGTTTTTGCATACTATTATGTGTTGATTATACTGCATACTATTGTTTGTTGATTATACTGCATACTATTGTTTGTTGATTATATTGCATACTATTGTTTGTTGATTATACTGCATACTATTATTTGTTGATTATACTGCCTACTATTGTTTGTTGATTATACTGCATACTATTATTTGTTGATTATACTGCATACTATTGTTTGTTGATTATACTGCATCAATAATATATCTAAACTTCTGGTAGAATAAGAAGAGAAAAAGGAAACGCAATTGTTTTTAATTTAATCAAATGCAAGCAGGTTCAAAGTCAAAATGATACTGGATAAATAATCGTAACGCTAATTTTAATGCTTGATAAGTCCAGACTCTATTGTACCAAGTCCAGACTCTATTGTACCAAGTCCAGACTCTATTGTACCAAGTCCAGACTCTATTGTACCAAGTCCAGACTCTATTGTACCAAGTCCAGACTCTATTGTACCAAGTCCAGACTCTATTGTACCAAGTCCAGACTCTATTGTACCCATCTCTTGGCGGAGGGACTATAAACCTTAGAACAACACACACACACACTTTAAAGCTTGGTAAAAACGTCAAAATTGCCGTTTCTCCCTTTAAACGTTTTTTCTATCTTTACTACCAGTGTAATTAGTGACTTGTTTTATTACATTCCAATATACATGTATATATTTAAAACGGTTTTATAAAAATGCAGTGCTATCTGCATAAAATAAACCAGGTATGAAGTTAAACATATTAAACACATGCTTAGAGTGCATTATCTAACGGCAATGTGGTTCTTCCGCAAACACACAAGTGGTATTATCAGTACATTTAAACTTTAGTACATGTTACCTGGATTAAAATGCCACGTGTTTCATTTGATCTATTTGGAAAACAATTTTATTTAATCACCTATATGTAGTTTAGTATTCAATCTTTTTAAATAAAGGTTTACACTTACACAAACCAGTATTATACTTAGGTCATGCAGGACAATTTTACAAAGTTCAATTTATTTTACTTAGCGAGTGTCATTGATAATATGATTTCAAGTACGGGTATTTACAATAGCTGACGGCGGTGGAATTTAACAAACACTAATCAAATAAAGGTACAGTCGGGCGTAGGAAATGACGTCATACTACTGCATCGAGGTCACTTCTTAAGGCGTTCCTGGTTTATTTGAAGTATTATTCAATTTTAATTAGAAATAACCGTTTTCATAGCGATTCATAGTTCATGATAGCGGATGCGACCCCCTCCATAAGCACAAAACTCTCGTTCCACATTCACCATCATGTTTTCCAGTTTGTTTATGTGCTTTATGTGTTTCCACCTGCAACATAAATTTATTCATTTATACCGAGGTGCTTGTCACTAATGAAAAAAAATGGCGGCATATATGTGTTGCCTCAGTATATTTGATTTTAACACAGTTAGTTTTACTAATTTTGGATTTTGACTCAAAATATACCATGGAACTGTCTAAAGAACAACTCGTTATCTGAAAAAAACAAAAAAAAACTAAACACAATCCCTACCTATCTACTCAACTTTAAAAGAGAGTAAACATGACTTGTTAACGTTATTACAAGAAAAACAATCCAAATGAATGCCCATCCCACAAAACGGATGACTTCAGATGTCGATAATATCTTAAGTGTCTTCAAAATACAATCGATCAGATATCTATATTTATTTACGTGTTTGTTATTTAAAACCAAAACGATGTCGTCGATATCTATTATACTGATGTCCTGTTCTCACGAACGTCAACAAACAGTTTAGTTTTATTTGTTTTGTAAAAAGCAATATACCGTTTTGTGATCTCGATGTCTGATACGATAGCCTATTTATTACATAGATGACGTTATTTAATATATATATATAGATCCACTGATACGTTTGAAATATATTACATCAATACTACTATATATTGTTTTGTTTTTTAAACGATCAGAGCAGAGTGGTACTGTTGTTGTTGTTTTTTTATCATCCAGATAAAAAAAAAACGGTACTCCTCTTCTCTGATCGTTTTGACCTTTTCCCCACAAAACACTTATCCCAATTTTTTATCGAAGTTTCCCGTTTCCCATTTTCATAATATGACAATATATGTTTTTTACGAGATATGTTTAATTACGGTTTATGTATATTTGCAAAATTATATGTTTTTCAGCAGATTTAGTCTAGCTGTGTCTCCTGTTATAGATTATTGATTATTGTTACATTATCATGTATGTCCTCGTGAAGGCAGTCTTAGCAGATAGTTTTAAAAATAGCACAGGAGAAGTACATCATATGTACTTTACTTTCGTTCTAATCCCTTTTCTCCTATTGTACACATATTATGTTGTAAAAACATGTGAAATAAAATAGGTTTCAACCAAAAAGAGCACAAACAATTGACAATAAAAATATCCACAATTTGTTTTGTTAGTGTTACCGCTATTTCAAAGTAAAAATCCACAAGATGGTTTTATACATTTATGTTGTAAGAAGATGACCCGGCATACATGTGTTGTAGGCAGATGAACACTGTCCCGTTTAATGGGATGGCAATAGGGTAAGAGTGATGTTGGCGCACCCTAGAATCCGGTTTAAACCCTGAGCGGCTCTTTTTGCCACTGACCGTTCCAAGGCGGTAGGCCTATTGCCAACTCTTTTATGTTTGTGATGTCGTGCCTTGCCTTTTAGTCATCTTTAAAATTGTTGTTTGTTTCTATACGTGCTTTTGGTTGACTGTTGTCCTTGAGTTCTGCATTTCCTGTTCTATTTTTAGTATTTTGTAAAAGAAGAGTTGCATGCTGTCTTGTTTTAAGTCAGTCACATTCATGTTGTGTTGTGTTTCTGTTACTCCGGATCCGTTCTTATATGTCATAATTACTGATTTTAATTTTATTTTTTATTAATAGTATCTAGATTGATTGTATTCAAATATTTTAGAGGCAATAGATAGATAGATATATTCTTTATTTCCTCCAATGTACAGGAGAGCATATACATATAATTGTAACATATAATTAACATTAGCGAACGTTAACATATATCTATATATATAATGGATCAAGACTATATACATACATCAATACATGTTGATTAAAGATTATTTTACAATTAGACTATAGATGAGTTCAGAATTTGAGATAAATACTATTTATATGAATCATATTTTGCTATGTATTACCATATGCATGACTCTTGCCGAAACGAAACACAAGAAGACAAAATGGTGCAATATACTCATAACCTTATATATTAACATGTATCATATTACAACTGCTCGTGGATAAGAGATGAGGGCTTGTGGGGCGCGGGGATGCAGATGAACCCGTGATTTGTTTCAGCTTAAAAATACATAGGTTATGCTTTATTTATAATTTGTCAATGATTATCAATGACAAATTTGGATTTGATTTTATATTGAGTGATTGTATTATATGATCGCATGACGATTATTAATGACGTATTATTATTGCTAGTTCAATGGTTATCTTCAGTTATCTTAAGTCATTGAAAGTCAAGTATATGTTAATCACTGTTTGTCCATGTTCAGTACTGGTAAACAATATGGCGTGATTGGGTAGAGTAAATCCAGAGTTGTTTGTGGGTAATTGACTAGTCGGGTTATCAACACGTATCGCTGACTAAACATTACATGGTTCATGTCATTCTGGTTTACAGGTAACTATCCGTAACTGTCCCTGCCGTACTTGTAAGTGCCTGACGTAGGTTTATAACTTTATCGATGACTGAATGGTGTGTGTTCATTCATAATGTCTTATCAAACACGGAGTTCATTCATGGTCTCTTATCAAACATAAAGCACTGTGCAAATACAACTTATAGTTCAACATAACAACGGTGTTTTCCCTCTCAATCCCTTATTGTTACTACAAGTGCATTATATTATCTGACAGCCTAACGTGAAAAGAAACACAGACTGCTATTCTCCTGTATATATGTTGTTGATTATTTCAGATGTGTACTTTTTATATCCCAAGACAAAGAAGGATACTGGTTTGAGCTTCTCCGTTCATCCGTCCGTCCGTCCAGATGTATGTAGACCAATATCGTGATGTGTTTAACTTCGCATACATTTTAGGTGGATTGTTTCCATAGTTTGCATGTTGACAAAGTACGATGAGAAGATGTTTGCAAAGAAAACTCCCCAACAGTTCATACCCCTCCGAATGCAAAACGATATACCTCAGAGTTCAAATTAGGTCTGGATTCTAGATGAAGTGACTTATCCCTCCAAATGTATTCAAATACTGATATTGAAATACATTCACTTACGGAATTCAAATCAATTAGATCCAGTTATAGCATAAAGCCAAACTAATATTGGCAAATGTCCCTTTAATCCAAATTGTTAAAGACGAGGAGGAAGGTATGCGAGTCAGACATGTCTGTTTTTCAAACTTGAAGTAATTACAAATTTAACAAAGAAAAATAATAGCATTTTTCAATAAATCAAGGGCCATAACTCTGGTATTAATAATCTGGTTTAGCTAGTTTACAAATATTTTATTGAACTCAACAATCAGAACAAGTTTGGAAAAGATCAGATGAAACATGAAGGCCTCATCATCTTAACAATATATTACATTTACTTCCATTCGTTTGAAAACCTTTACTTCCGTTCATTTAAAAGACATTGTATAAAGAAAATAATGCTGTTTTTATACTTCGCCCCAAAAAAGTAAGTCAAGGTCATAGATGAGACCATGTGTACATAACGATGCACTACTTAAGTTACAACTATATGTTAAAATATAATCTTTTGTCTCCATAGATTAAACTATAAATTAAGTTTGAAACATCTAACTTGCATATATATACATGTAGTTGGTGAGAAAATGAAATAACATAAACAAAAAACTATCTTCCTGGAGGGTCAAGGTCTCAAAAGCAACTGTTATGCCATGTTACGAAGTAATACCCAAGATACAAATAATAAAAAAGTTTGACATGTCTAGCGCATACAGTTCCAGAAAAAGCATAAAACTTTTAAAAAATAAAATCTGCCCTTTGCTTGGAGAATGAAGGTCACATCAGTATTTTCTATGTCGCGTTGTGATGTACTATATTACCCAAGACACAAATATAACAAAAGTTTAAAATATGAAGTGCATACTACATGTGGGAACATGTCCTAAACGCAGAACTTAAATGTTGACACCGCCGTCACCGCTGCCTGGCTGCCGGAAATACAACAGATATTTTTCTTGTTTTCTTAAAAAAAAGCGAGACAAAACTGAGTCTTACTTACAGTAATATTAAAGTCATAGCTGTTTCAAAAATGTGTTTGTTCTCCCATGCTAATAAGCCAAACACAACAGCTGCTGATGTCACATTATTTCATCTATATAAAAACAAAAACTGTATATGTACAGCTCAGTGAGTGTGTTAGGATCCCTGCCAGGACTCAAACCTGGATCTCTTTTCTCGAAAGAAAATTATGCTTACTTGCACTACAGAGGTGTGTCCCTAACAGCACATACATGTATACAAAAACTATCCAAATTAATTTAAATATAGATTTCAAATAAACTGGAACATATAACTACCGTATTTTCCCTAATATTAGTGCCCGATCACTGTGCAAATACAAAGGGGGCGCTCAGAAGTTATAAAATTTAAAAAAAAATTATAATGGTTAGGTTGTACAATTTATTGCATTTCGATATTTATTTTTTACTTTAAGAGACAAAAACAAATCAAAAATGATTTGAGTTTTTAAAGGGACACATGGCAAACTTGAAACTGTTGTAAAATTAGTATCGCAATGTATTAATCCAGTACAGCTGATCCAGTATCATTTTAACTTCAAACATGCTTGCATCTTTCATTAAATAAAACTTTGAGTTTGCTTTTTTTTCTCTTTTTATTTTATCATAGTCCTGTCTTTTCTACTATGGTTAATACTATCTATCCGAAAGAACTTCAACTCAACAAAGCTAGTATTTCTGATACTGTCGTTTCTTTTCTTGATTTACATCTCTCTATTGAAAATGGGGAAACAATAAATACAATATGACAAAAGAGATGATTTTAATTTTGATATTGTTAATAATCCCCACTTAGATGGGAATGTTCCACGAGCTACTTCTATGTTTCTCTCAACTTATTAATTTTTCTAGAGCTTGTAGTCGAGTTGAGGACTTTAATATTCATAATCTGTGTATAACTAAGAAGCTACTCCATTAGGGCCACCGTTACCACAAACTTCGAAAAACCTTGGCAACATTTAATTATCGTTACCTTGATCTACTTTTCACAGATATAAAAGTTATTTAAGAACTTTTCTGCTACAAGGACTATCACAACCTGACTTCTATGATAATGTGATTACAAACCAAATGGTTTGGTTCACCTGGTTTAAACCCACAGCGGCCCTTTTTGCCACTGACCATTCCAAGGCGGTAGCCCTATTGTTAGCCCTTTTATGGTTGTGATATCATATCTTGCATTTTATTCATTTTTTGTAAGTGTTTTTTTGTTTCCATGCGTGTTTTTGATCGACTTTGGTCCTTGAATGCTACATTTCCTTTTCGACTTTTATATCTACTTTTGACTTAGAAAAAATCTCCTGCGTAATTAGCTATACAAAATACAATAACATTGACGTTTATATATAAGATTAATCTTTAGTTTGTGTACATTTTAAATTTTTTTATCCTTATACAAGTTAGCTTGGGGTACTGGTTGTTGTGAACATATTGTAGTATTCGTTCATGAACAGTCTCAATCAAACCGAGACTGCAATATTTCGTATTGATCGTGTTCGGCCGTTTCCAAAGGTTCACTTTCATATTCTTTTATTACGATAAGGGGATTTATGTTACCACTATAAGAGATTAAGAATGTGTCTGTTTCATATATATATGTTTACTGGCCTTTTATCCATTGCTTCCTTATGTTTTCATTCATAATGATAATAATAGCAATGGGGAATGTTTAAATGAGTATTAAGTTTCCATCCTATCGCCTACAGTATTCATATTTACTTCAGTGTGGGTAGATTATGTTTTTGTTTTGCAATTATTTGTAAAATTATCCTTATATCTGATCTTGAAAGTTGGCTTAATTTCGTTCGCGTATTGTGGAAAACATCATGTCAGTAACCTAGAAGTTCTCTTTGTCATCAAACATGTTTACTGGCATGTTTTACTATTCGCAGTGGGTGAATCATTACTTCTAAAGAAGCAATTTATTCTCCATTGATTCTAAGCATTTGACCAGCTCTTCATGATTATGAGAAAGAAATAGCATTGATCATTAATACTATATTGCTGTAGGCGTCGAATCGTCAAGCCTCCGCAACGGCGACCAGGATTCCATTTAGATCATAAAATAATAGACAAATCCGAGTTTTTTTCCTATATTTTAGCTCGCAGTTAACATTAATGCAGTGTTATGTTTCATATAAGAGTACATCTCAGTAGTTATTGTCTTATCCTGTTTCTTGAAAGATTTAATGTCAATAACCCGGGAGTTTATAATGTCACCGTGCTCATCATTGAAAAGTAAATCTTGATAACATGATTACATTGTACAGGCGTATCCAGGATTTCAGATGATAGGGACTTCCTTTAAAAAGGCAGTTGACAACAATTGAAAACAAACAAAGCAACAGAGCAAATGTGCGTTCAGCCATTTGTATTGATTTCTTTTTCAAATCTCAGCTGGGTCGGGACCACCTGTAACTCCCCTACTTCCCCGATATGTCTGCTTCTGTATTGTTGTACATGCTAATGTGCGGGACCACCTGTAACTCCCCTACTTCCCCGAGGTGTCTGCTTCTGTATTGTTGTACATGCTAATGTGCGGGACCACCTGTAACTCCCCTACTTCCCCGATATGTCTGCTTCTGTATTGTTGTACATGCTAATGTGCGGGACCACCTGTAACTCCCCTACTTCCCCGATATGTCTGCTTCTGTATTGTTGTACATGCTAATGTGCGGGACCACCTGTAACTCCCCTACTTCCCCGATGTGTCTGCTTCTGTATTGTTGTACATGCTAATGTGCGGGACCACCTGTAACTCCCCTACTTCCCCGATGTGTCTGCTTCTGTATTGTTGTACATGCTAATGTGCGGGACCACCTGTAACTCCCCTACTTCCCCGATGTGTCTGTTTCTGTATTGTTGTACATGCTAATGTGCGGGACCACCTGTAACTCCCCTACTTCCCCGATATGTCTGCTTCTGTATTGTTGTACATGCTAATGTGCGGGACCACCTGTAACTCCCCTACTTCCCCGATATGTCTGCTTCTGTATTGTTGTACATGCTAATGTGCGGGACCACCTGTAACTCCCCTACTTCCCCGATGTGTCTGCTTCTGTATTGTTGTACATGCTAATGTGCGGGACCACCTGTAACTCCCCTACTTCCCCGATGTGTCTGCTTCTGTATTGTTGTACATGCTAATGTGCGGGACCACCTGTAACTCCCCTACTTCCCCGATATGTCTGCTTCTGTATTGTTGTACATGCTAATGTGCGGGACCACCTGTAACTCCCCTACTTCCCCGATGTGTCTGCTTCTGTATTGTTGTACATGCTAATGTGCGGGACCACCTGTAACTCCCCTACTTCCCCGATATGTCTGCTTCTGTATTGTTGTACATGCTAATGTGCGGGACCACCTGTAACTCCCCTACTTCCCCGATGTGCCTACTTCTGTATTGTTGTACATGCTAATGTGCGGGACCACCTGTAACTCCCCTACTTCCCCGATGTGTCTGCTTCTGTATTGTTGTACATGCTAATGTGCGGGACCACCTGTAACTCCCCTACTTCCCCGATGTGTCTGCTTCTGTATTGTTGTACATGCTAATGTGCGGGACCACCTGTAACTCCCCTACTTCCCCGATATGTCTGCTTCTGTATTGTTGTACATGCTAATGTGCTCTGTTTGATATCGTAATTGTTAATATTAATAATGTTATGTAAATTAAAGAAAAAAGAACATAGCTGTAAAACTACCGAATCTGTCAAATATGAAACAGATTGGCAGTATACTTCAGTCTTTTAGTCTTTTTTCAGTATTTTGCCACAGACCCTCCCTGTTGTTAACCCTTATATGTTTGTGATGTGCTTTTTTACTGAATGTGTTTGTGATGTACTTTTTGTATAACGTTTGTATTGTAATACTTGTTGAAGTGACTGTGTTCTGTGAATGCTGCTCTTCCTGTTGGACTTATAACCTTTTTTTTCCTTTTTTTTTCGTAACACAAGAAATTATACCATTTTAAAAAAACACTTAAATATGTCTCGAAGGAATGCTGAGCTAGGCTGCAATGACACTTGTTATGAGATACTATTACTAGTTACAGATGACGGCTTTTGTTTTTATATTCATATATACATGATCATCTATGTGTTATAATTATATTGCCTATTTCATATATATGCATGATCATCTATGATTTCTTTATTTACGCTGTTCCATTTTATTGGGATGACAGTGGAGTGTGAATGAGGTTTGGTGCACCCTAGAACCTGGTTTCAAGTACCAACGCCTTTCTTGACACTGACCGTTCTAAGGCGGTAGCGCTATTGTCAACACCAACACATTTGTGTTTATGAATTCACAGTCCTTGCTTCTTATTAAAATTGGAATTGTTGTTTGTTTTAATGCGTGTATGTGATTGACTGTGTTCTGTGAAAGCTACATTTCCTGTTCGACTGTTATACCTCTCTCTCCCTCTCTCTCTCTCTCTCTCTCTCTCAGGTTTTTAACATCACTAACGATGATTATTTTCCATGGATATCGTGTTAAACATTGCATGCTCGATCATGTTTCTGTTTTATGTATTTATCTTGTTTGACATTGTGTTCAACATTGCATGCTCGATCATGTTTCTGTTGTTGTATGTATCTTTGTTGACATTATGTTAAACATTGCATGCTCGATCATGTTTCTGTTTATGTATGTATCTTTTTTGACATTGTGTTAAACATTTTATTTGTGTATTTTAGGATTTCTTAGAGTAATAACATATTGATATTGATACAATGTTTGTTTAATATAGTTGACTCTTTATTAGCCGCGTAATTACTTCGTTTTAAGTACTTGACTTTAATGTCAATTACCTGGATGTTTTGCGTTTTGTTTTTGTTTATGACATTTAACGTTGCACTATACTTTTTACCAATTAGCGTAGTGATAATAATCATAAATATGTTTTATTCAAACTGCTTTGAGGCAGCAATGACTTCCTTCTGTTTGAAGCACGACTTCCTCTTACAGCAAGCGGCTTTGTATGTACACTACAAGACGTATTCCATCATGTCAATAAACTATCAGCTCTCTGTATATGTGCCGCTGGGTTTTGCATTAGAAATGGTTGTCAACAAAATAAAATGATAGTGCTGACGACATTTGAAATAATGATGTTGTTATTGGTGTTTTTGGGGGAGTAGGGACAGCGATTTTCTTTTGTATGATTATGTGTCAATAACCCATCCGTTCAGTGCGTTTACGTGTTTACCGTATTGTGTTTGCTTTCATAAATTACTAGGGACACTGTCCGCAAGTAAGCAGATATTGAGCATGGCCAAATAGCTGTCAGATTTTTATTCAGTGAAATGTCTACATGAAAACATTACATAGACCCAGGTAAGCCTGTAGTAATTCATTCGTGAGTTTGACAAAAAAATGTTTTATTTATTATTTGTAAAAAATGTGGTACCCACTTTATTTACATTTTCTGCTGATCACATGACATCCATTAGCGTATTAGCTTTTATATATTGTATCTCTTACGTAATACATCTGGCCCGGTTAGCTCACTCAGTCGGTAGCGACGCACGACTTTTACTACCTGCGGGTGTAATTTTAGTGTGGGTTACGAGTTCAATCCTACGAAAGTTTGTACCGCTATTGAATTTCGTCAAACAATCTTGTTATTTTTGTCAACGTAATTATGTTGTGTGTTATAGGCTACAAGTTACGGACATTGTCCCTTTAATCATTTGTCTATGTATTATAATTTCCAAATAGAAAAATCCAAAAAAAATCGTAAGGATGGGATTTCGTCAAACAATCTTGTTATGTTTGTCAACGTAATTATGTTGTGTGTTACGGACATTGTCCCTTTAATCATTTGTCTATGTATTATAATACACACACGGACGTTTTTATGCACATTTCAGGAAACTTAGAACAGACGTACTTTCTCACATAAATGTCACTCAAGAAACATGATGAGCAGTTTCCTTGCTCCTCATTCTTTATTTGAATAACGACTAAGGAATAAGGAACAATAAACCAAATTTCTCATCATTCAAGAAACTCAGAAATAACTGAACAGAATACATACTTTATGTAATTTACGCGTTCGTGTAACCTGGGATAAACCCCACAAGCGGCCCTTTTTGACATTGACCGTTCCAATGCGGTAACCCATGTTTCCAAACCTTTTTTGTTTGTGATATCATATCTTGCCTTTTATTCATCTTTGTAATTAGTGTTTGCTTCTATGCATGTTTTTGGTTGACTATGGTCCTTGAATGCAATATTTTCTCTTCGATTTTTTTTATATATCTGCTTTTGGAACAGACACGAACAACATAAAACGCATTACATACTTCTTTCGCTATATAGTTGTTTTCAACTAAGTTTAAAGGGACACACGGCAATTTACAAGTATTCATCAATTATTAAAATTATCACGTCAATTTATTTATTTTTTTCTTCGTTATTTTCACCAAAGATTTAATTCAAATATGCAATATATGTAGAAACTAATGGGACGCCGCAAGTCTTAAAAAACTCCAGATAACCACGTATCCCTTTAATGTGTGTCTTTATGATTATAGCGGTTAACACAATATGAGTCCCCATCCTTACGATTTTTTTTGGATTTTTCTATTTGGAAATTTAGATTCCTGCAATATATGTGAGAACGTATACATGTGTGTTTTAATGGTTGTTTTCATTTACTATTATTGTGTTTGATTTTCATTGTATAAAGTACACACTTTTAACTTATCAACATAGTGTACCTGATTGCTAAACCAGATTAGTGTGAACATAAATAAATTGGTGTCTGTGACCTAGAATTCCAATGTCACAGTAGCCACCGTTAGATAGTAAGTCACACTTACATCGTTTCGTAATTTTAAGGTATTTTGTTTTGTTTCATTAATTACGATTAATAGTCTGTTGATCAGCTGCATTGCCAAACAAACTGTAAATTGTAATGGAACGCTGTTTGTTGATAAGTTCAATGCAGGATGTTAGCTCCGACTTCCGTTACTTCTTTCAAATAAGTAGCTTTGGCGTATACAGGCTCCTTTATGGTGTCATTACCTTCGACTGGCAGTGTGTCGCGGTGTTTATACTGCTGACATGACTTCTGTGAAAGATTAGATTAATGGTTGTTTGATTTAATAATTATAAAATCAGATGTCATTGTCTTATGAAAAGAAGCCTAGGGAGATTATTTCTCAAGTTATGGGTCAATGAGCTATCAGTTTAATAAACAAGGGTGCTTATCGCGTTACCAATTGATGTTATACGTCGGTGAGGTATAACGAACTCAGACCTATGTTCTGTCACGTAGCATGTTTGTATTTGCTAATGTCCTTGGAGTCGTTTAGAATATCTTTCTTTGAATTCATTAGTCTCCGACTTCTGGTGCCTTGAATATGTCTTTTTACGACGACTAGAAACAATGCCCTTGACAATAGTGTTTTACCACAACTAAGCTAACTCAGTAGCAGCGGCATTGTACAGATTAGTATTGTGTTAAGACAAAGGTTTAGTGGTGGTCAGTGTCATTCAACTGATTTTCTAACATCTAGTATTTGTATTTATCGTTTGTAAAGGGATTGTCGACAATGTAAGAGAGAATTAATGTATTGCATTTTTTCCTGAAAGAAATGATATGCGATGTTCTTGTATTCCTTTAAAACGTTAACGGCCAAATTTCGCTGCCACATAAAGGAATGGACTTGTTTATCGAACACATATAGTTGTATGTCTACAGGTAATGACAAATGCCTAGCTCTCTTGAGTAGACGGAATAAAACTCTGGAAGCCTGATTTGCAATATATTGGTTTGCCACATAAATAGAGCCACTTCTACTAAAATATATTTTTAATTTCCTTATATTCTCTTACAATGTCAACTGGATCACCATTAAAACCGTTAGCTGATAATTAGGTTGTCTACCTTTTGAGAAAACCAAAACTTTGTAATTAGCGATAGTGACTGTAAGTTTCCAGTCATCACAATACGATCTATAAAATAACGGTGTCATCAGCATATAACAAAAGAAACAGTTAAAAAGAATGTTCACTTGATCAAGTACAATATTTATCATCTGCATTAACACTACTGTGCACATATTAGTACACTTATGCTCTCAGTATTTAATAATCTCTTACGTAAATTGTCCTATTTGATTGTAAATAAAAATAATATCGAGTTCGACAATATTTCAACAATGACCAAGCCTACACGATAAAGACACTACGATGGTCCTTTAAATGTGCGAAACCAAATCTTCCGTCCTCGCCATAGTAAACCCAATTAAAACCGAAAATATTAAATCGTACAAGCCAAAGTGAAAATAGGTACACTTGTATGCAACAGGCATTTTTTGACTTGAATAAATCACTGATGGTGCCAATTATTCTGATATATCACTTACAAAAATTAAACACAATAAAAGAGGAAGTATTAAGATGCCTGTAAATTGTAAACTAAGACGTGCATTTTGTTGGTTTATTATAGTTCAGCACATTAAAAGGCTAGGTATGATAAGGGACAAAATTGGCCCCCAATATTGAAAGTTTTAATGCACAAGTTTTGAATATCTAGTTTAGCTACAAATCAGTATTAAAACTCATTACAAGTACGTTTGAAGGCTTTAGATAAGTTTAAGAGCCCCACAAACAAGGCATGTCCTTTCAAAAAATGACATTTTTGTTAATTTTCAACAGTTTTCGATTAGTTTTTCGTCTTGGAAATACAGAGCGCACCCTCTAGCACAGCTGAATTTTTGTTGAAACAAGTACTTGATAGGGATGCATCATCAGCCAAAAAACTGTGTGTGCTCGGGATGCGCTCTATATTTTTAGGATCAAAATCTTGCTCAGAAAGGTCCAAAATCTACAAAATATTACAAAATTACCAAAAATGCGATTTTTTAAGACCCTGTTAATTCTTCTAGAAAATAATATAAATAAAAATGTAGTTTGAAGATAGAATATGATCAATTTACTTCAACATGCACAACAAATTATATGTAAATATTACTTTTTTGCATTTTGAATATATTGGGGGCCAAAATACCTCCTTATCATACCTTGTCCTTGGCATTTTTATGTCATGTAATGAATGCGATTTGCTAAACAAGTCTGCGTTAAGAACGTTTTACTAATCATACAACATTTACATTTTACAACAGCTACTACAATTGCTGCTGCTGCTAGATAGATAGATTCAATTCGGCAAATATACAGATGTGCATACATGTTAAAAAAAACATAATGCATAAAATAAAAATAAAATGCATGCATGATATGTATACCATGCTTTGCACATCAAAGCCAAGGATAACACAAAAAAGGGGAAAATGATTTTTCCTTATTTCCATTGTGGTCTTGCTACTACTACTACTACTACTACTACTAAGACTACTATTATTATTACTGCTGCTGTTGCTGCAGCTGCTGCTACTACTTCTACGACTACTACTACTATAAATAATAATAATAATCATAATAATAATCACAATAACAATGATGATGATATTTTCAAACTATTTTTTATCTTTGTGTAAAGATGTGTTTAAGTTAGAAATTAACTCGTCTGAATGCAATATCGATTCAGTCCTAGTCAGTCGTATGTACCCATGAGAACATTTCAAACGAACTGAGTTGTTATATTGTATCGCATTTTAAATGCTTTGTATCATACGTAAATTCATGTTAATTCTTATCTGATTATATTTTTTATGTTTTTATTACACTATAATTGCAGAAAGAGTTCAATGTTAACTGAATTACGCAGCTTATACAAAGTAGAGCAAATGATAGTGTTTACCATAAATTTAAACAACAAAAACAGTACAGCCTTAATTTACTCAGTCCGTGTAAGATTATTTGAGTTAAAATATGAGTGTAAGTCAATAAATAATTTCGGACAGTACCGTGTTTACGACGTTGTTAAGAAAACAACATTAATTGTATTTACATTAAACTGCGTCGTAAAAGCAGATAAGAACAATGACGGCATTATTTTATATAAAAAAAATGATATCTGTTAATAAGGCTGTCTGTCCCTCTCATATCGGGACACTGCTGTCCTTAAAACTTAAGAATGAAGGATTTGTTTACTTGTACTAAAAAAAACTGTGACGTATCCGTGTGGTACATTTTCCACGAAAAAGTTTCAAAATATGCAACAAAATACAAAGTTATGCAATGAATGTTATTGTTTATGTTCGTTTTTGATGTAAACTATGTAACATAATACCTTACAGTATGTGTTGACAAAAACATAAGTTCATTGACAATAGATGCCTTAATAAAGAGGTAATGAGAGCCATATATAATCGCCTTTGACTGTTTTCCCGATTGTCAAATCCTTTATATTTGTGGTGTCACATACCTTGCTTCTTATCCTTGTATGTGTTGTTTGTATCAATACTTTTGATTTTTGGTTGGCTGTGATCCTTGAATGCTTCATTTCCTTTCGACCTTTATATCGTTTATAATATTAAATAATAAATACTGATTAGGGTGATCCTTTGGAAGCAAAAAAACAGAACTAAGAGAATAAAATAGCAGAGTCGGTTTTATTGAGTCTGTGCATGAGAGGTAATGTAGGAAGCAACATTTCTCACGCTCCCTATCAACTGCTAAAGTGGTACGTTCCAAGGCGGTAGCCCTATTGTCAACCCTTTTGTGTTTGTGATGTCGCTTGCATTTTTTATTACTTTTGTCTTTTCGTTTGTCTGTTTGCGTGTTTGTTTTTGTGTTTTGTGGTTGACTGTCGTCCTTGAATGCTGCTTTCCCTGTCCGATATTTTTTTCCTTTTTTTTCCTTCAAAGCCACCTATATTGGGCCCTTTGATCCCGAAGTACCAGTAAAAATAGTACTACTGATTAGTAGCACTAGGAGACGTTTTACAGCCGCCACACTGCATTAATCGAACGCTAGTGTAAAATATTAATACATACGGATAAGGGCGGTCCTTTGGGAGCAAAAACAACAAAGAGAATAAAGTAGCAGACTCGGTTTTGCTGAGTCTGTTCATGAGAGGTAATGTGAGACGCAACACCTATCACTCACTCTAACACCGGCTTAAGAGGCATTCTACTTCAAATATCTAAAAACATTCTTAACACCGACAGCTGCCTTAATATCAACCGTCTCGTAGACATACACAACCATAATAACGTTAGTGTAATGGTTATCCATTATGAACGGAAAATAATATATCTGGAGTGGGAATTAATTACGGAAAACAGAGTAGGTTCTAAATGTCTTAAAGTGATAAATAATTCATTTTCGGTAGCCCAGAGGTGCGAGTTTCCTTGCTCTGCTTTGGGTACAATGTATATATGTATGTAGGTGTGTATGTAGGTGTGTATGTAGGTTGTATGTAGGTGTGTATGTAGGTGTGTATGTATATATGTATGTAAGGTGTTTGACGTCGCTGTCAGCAATATTTTAGTCATGAATATCACGACGGTGTCTTCCTTGAGACATGAGCCATACAAAACATAATTTACTCAAAGGACAAATTTGTTTACTAAACTACCATGTTATTGAGTACCTTATAGAGAAACAAAAAGTCATGATACAGTGCAAACACGGTAGCTAGTATCTTCACCTTTAAAATAAAAATCTATTGTTTTTTTTAAATACTTTTCTTTGAAACTACAAGAGCTACTGTACAGATATAATACTTTACATTTATCATAATATGAGATCCCTCTACCAAGTATTTCTTAAATAGCTCAAATATGGCCGAGCGGGGTAACGGTTTTACATAGAATTATGTAGGAAATCGTTAAAAAATAAAACAATATTCTCTTAAACTGTAATATCTTGAGGTCTAATGTTATGCATGTAGCATAAGCTATTTGTTCTCTAGCAAGTTTGTTAAAATGGTGACACTCAAGTTCATATTTAGCCCCACCCCAGGGGTCATATATCTACATGTAATATAATCTTTAAAATTTAAAAACTCTTCACTGAAACGACACCAGTAAGAGTCTAATATTTTGCATGTAGCATAAGCTTATGGTTCTCTACCAGTTTTGTTCAAATGATGACCATGTGGTCACGTTTGTCCCAATCCCGGGGATCAGGGGTCAGGGTTTTACATAAAGTTATATAGGAACGTCTATAAACATATTCTACTCTGAAACTACTAGAACTAATGGTCAAATACGTTGCACATGATGTTTGTGTCGGTTTGTGCAAGATATGTATATATCAGAACAAGTCGATGTTGCAGTTACTTTGAGGAAAACTTGTACTTCCAGTTCAAGTCAAGTTCTGTATCTAAGGATTTCTAACAAATATGTGCAATGCCATGAACTTTGCTTCGTACATAATTCCAGTAATATATCATACCAATCCCTTACTTATTATAATTACTCATATTATTATTTTAATATTTATTTAATTGAATTGGGGTTTTAAGGCGCACCAACACATGAAAAGGTTATATGGCGCCTAAAAGGCATGAACATGCCAGGCTCTTCTTCCATGTACATCGAGATAAAATATGGAAAATGGGCCTAGAACCTTCTCATATTTATTTAAATTATCGTAGAAAATTAATAAAAAAATGTATAAATAGTGAGTGAGGTAAATTAACTTATCATTTGAAACAGAATAATGAAACACAATTCAGTGCTAAACAGAGCTTATTTACTCTTCATAAATTGTATGCAAACTTCATTTGATATTTAGATGTCGTATTTAAGTAAACTCGTGTAAACTTAACTGTTAACGTAAGTACGTATACTACATAAGGTAAAACAAGTTTTCTTGTAAGCATATATTTTAATCTTTGCTTAAATAATCTTATACTATCACAACCTGACTTATATGGTGTTGTGAATTACAAACTTCGTAAGATCCTTGGTCATGATCACTTTCATGCTATCTGTGTTAAACTTGTTAAAAGGTTTATCAAAATAAGCTATGACCCTATCATTTTGCAACGCACTGCATGCTTGGTGGTGGACCGATTTACAGTTCGCCACTATGCTTTCCTCTTTGATTGTGCGATGACCGACCATATGATGACGTCTACCTAAAGCTCAAACGGACGGTGACATTTGATGTTTGTCTGCAATATTGTCTTGTCTTTCCCTCAATGGTTTATTATCTTGTTGCTCTGGCTTCTGCCAAATCATTGAGTACCTTCTTTGTGGCTTTCTAGGCTATTGTTTTTTGTATTTATATATACACGAGCATCTTTATGTTATACGTATATTGCCTATTAATGCTGCCTTGTTGGTTAGAGAATAGTTCATGACGGGGATTTCTTTATTTACACTGTCCCATTTTATTGGGATGACATTAGGGTAAGTGTGAGATTTGGTGCACCCTAGAACCTGGTTTAGGCCCCTAGCTGCCTTTCTTGCCATTGACCGTTCCACGACGGCTGCCCTATTGTGAACCCTTTTTGTGTTTGTGACGTCGTATGCCTTTATTCCTTATTAACATTGCCAGTAGTCATTCGTTTTGTCATTTAACGTGTTTTTGTGTTTACTGTGTTCTTTGAAGGCTGTATTTCCTGTTCGACTTTTATACTTGTTTTTATAAGCATATTTACATTTGCGAGGCCTTAGTTTCACCACACATGATAGAAACACAAGTTTTCTAACATACTTTTTATATTTGTTGCTCATGATGATTTATTTCGATTGTTTTGCATATAGCTTAACATCATGCCGTACGTAAGTTTTACATCTCAAAATCTTTAACCAATAATTTATCATTAAATCAAATCTCCGTTGCCTCATAGACATTCTACCCAGCTCACCGTTTATATAACTAAGATGAATTGTAAATGTAATTGCGTCTTTTAAAATTGCCTGATATGCAACAATGAATATCCAACATTTAGATGAAAACGTTATAATAATTACCTATTAATGTTTGATTTTCTTTTTATAAGCTACCTGTTTTAGACTGCTATCATGGAAAGATGTATCTACATACATCGATATTTTCAAAAAGTGATGGTAGAATTTGTCCCCTGAGTTAGTAATAATGTCGAAAATGTTGGGTCCTTGCCCAAGGCCTACTTGTAGCATTGAGCTCACCGCTCAACTCTAGTTGTTCGCCACTATGCTTTCATCTTTGATTGTGCTATGACCGGACAGATTGTGGACCCTATGGTGACTACTTAAATCCTTATATGACGGTAGCGTTTGATGTTTGGCTTTAATCTTGTCTTGTCGTATCCTTAATGGTTTGTTCTATTGTTGCTCTGGCTTCTGCCAAGTCACTGAGTACTTGCTTTGTGGCTTTCTAGGCTTTTGTTTTTTATATTATATATAGTTACATGATCATTTATGTGTTTTACTTATATTGCCTATTAAAGCTGCCTTGTTTGTTAGATATTATAACCTGGCGGGGATATTTTTATTTACACTGTACCGTTTATTGGGATGACAATAGGGTAAGAGTGGGGTGTTGTCCACCCTAGAACCTGGTTTAAACACCCAGCGGACTTTTTTGCCATTGACCGTTCCAATGCGGTAGCCCTATTGTCAACCCTTGTGCGTTTGTGATGTCTTATCTTGCCGTTTATTCATATTTATATATAGTTGTTCTTTGTTTCTTTAAATGTTTACGGTTGGCTGTCATCCTTTAATACTATTTTTCCTGTTCTATTTTTATATCAACTTCTAAAGGGCTGCCAGACTGGACGACAACGCCGTCGACAAATGTCATGACCTAATCACATTATACTGACATCTGGTCGACAAGTCCTATATTTACCCTATATATGCTCATCGTCAAGCAATGCAGCTACTAGTACCATATTTATACATTTTTTGGTATGACCCGGGGATTGAATCCACGACCTCGTGCATGCGAGGCACACGCTTTACCACTAGGCCACGCCGCTGTTGCATTATGGTAGGTGAATCATGCAGAGTAACGGAATAGACCGCTTGGTACCTGATAGTGTATGTGTTTGTTTGTATGGTGTTTTACGTCATTTTCAACACATGTAAGGTTATATTATGAAGGTCGATTTTTTGTGGTGGTGGCAGGCCACCCACTTGTCCTTGGTAGAACCAGAACTGTACACCTCCCGCCATCCGATGCAAGCCCTCTTTACTTTTATGTACGCTCTGACAAGTGTATTAGAAGGTAAATTATGTCTATGCCAAATAATTTAGCAAAGAAATATCTTACCAACGTCGTATGTTTTTTTGTTAGTTTTATAAGTTATGAATAGGGTTTAATGGTAATAGATAGATGTACATAAACATATATAATTCTGGTTCTTTATACATAATAGATGTAGGATGTCTTACGAGGTGTTAAGATCATTTTATATCTGGCCATTTTGAGAGGTCATTTATATCTGACCATTTTGAGACTTTATCGCCCTTTACAAAGTACTGGAGACGTCAGTGAAAAAATGAAATGTGTATTAATAATTGGATGGTGTCAACAACCTTATATACACGCAAAGGTAGCGGTTGACACTTTGGTCTCTGATTGTTCTAATTTTCAAAAGAAATAATACAAGGGAGAACATTGAACCGTCTCCCTATGGTATATATTCAACCTTGAACCTTCTCCGTATTACAGATTCGTCACGTAAACACTTTTTGCACATTTAAACTGGGTCAAATTATATATTTTATCAATTACTCAGATCAATTCATTGTTTATACTTAATTACCTATCAAATGTTTTAATTTTACAATATGCAAACTTTTTAAGCCGAAATTAAGGTTTTATTTCATACCCCAGCCAACCCCGTTTTCGCTTCTTGGAAAAGGGGTTGGATGGGGTATGAAAGTTAATACTCGGACCACGTAATGTTTTAAATGGGATTGTCTCTATCACAAAATAATTCGACCGTCATACATCGCCTAAAATGTGCTTGAAAATGATGTTAAATACCAAACAAAATACAAACAAAGTAACCGATACATTCTTCAGTAACTTGCATGCGAACTGTCCCTTATGCATTTATGGAAAATTTTAAAGGTACATTCCAAATATTGTACTCTAATCATTGTTGTGATGGTATTACAGTTCTCTAATAGCAGATAATGCAAGAAAGGAATTACCTTTACACAGTCTAACTGCATGGTCATATATATAACGCAAATCACTTGTTCCGGCAATACATTTTACAATTGGGAGTTAGTGTTGGGAATCGGCTGAAAATTCATGATCGATCATCAAAATATTTAACCGACCGATGATCGATCATTAATCGATTCAACATGGCTGCTATAAAATACAAGTGTAAGCCTTTTTAAGACTATAATGAAGAAAAGCATCACGTTTAAAGTATGTTCAGGTATAAAGGAACTGAATGAAAATGACAAACATATATTTTAAAAAATAAGTTGTGATACCCACTACAAATGTATGATTACTATGAAAAACAAACAAATGTATGATTACTATGAAAAACAAACAAAAGTATGATTACTTGTTGCAAAATGATAAATCATTTTATTCTCTTGTATATTTCAGTACAAGAGAATGAAATAAGCCATAATGTTCAAAACCGAGTAAAGTCGATCATGAAAAATTGTAATCGATTAATCAGATCAAAGGTTGATCGATCTGATCGAAGATCGATCAAGTCGATTAATCGGAAAAACACTATTGGCAGTATGTATGCAACTTGAAGGTTAGGCCGACGACCTCCCTTTTTGTAGTTCTTCGGCATTTTGTATTGCCAACTAAATATTAACTCATATAGACTGCTTCACTGCTCATGTCCAGTTTCACTCAAACAAGTATAGAATAGTGGCTATGAAGAGAAATGTTCACCATGAAGAAGCCGAAAAGGAAGGAGCGTAGCGTAGAATTTGACTGCTACGCTCCCTCCCTTTCGGTTTCTTAATGGTGAAGATTTCTCTTCATAGCCTCTATCCTATACTTAAGATGGTTGTGTAGCACATTATCCATTCGGATATTAATTTGCATAATAAATTCATACAAGAAAGTGTTATGGGTATAACCTATATTGATTAGCGACCCGCATGATAATGACAGTTCGTGTAAGATAACAAGAACTGTGTCAAGTTGACAATGTTTTACATGACACTACATGTATTGACACATATACAGGGGGTTAGTGGTTATAGAATCACTTGGGTAAAATTCTAAATTTAAAATGAAAGGAAAGCTTTAACAGGTTAAGTTATTTGATAATTACATGTTCACTTTTGACTCCCATTACGTGTCGTACTTTTAACGTTCAAACCCCATTCAACCGCTTCTCCAAGAAGCGAAAACAGGGTGGCTGGGGTATGGAAAAAAACTTAATTTCGGCTTTAAGAGTTTGCATATATTGTGAAATTAAAAAAAAAAGTAATTTTAAACAGGTTATCGCTTTTTTTGAGCAAAAGATGTTTATAAACATGCTTTATTGTCGAAATATCCGTTATAATCCTGCTAATATTATCTTTCCCATCGCTTAACGGAATTAAGGCTTAATATAAAAAACAGCAAATATTCATATCTCAGTTTATACTGACCGTTTCAAAAACACACTTTATTCGGTCAGTAAAGGTTTTTTTCAGGGAGATGTTACACTTAGTGATACATTTTGCATGGAAAACCACCAAATCATTTTACTGCTGCATAAATGTATGCTTATATGATATATACCTTCAATCCTAGAACATTTTAAAATAATCTAAAATTAATGAGCTGGAGAAAAATCAATTTAAACAGAAAATGATTCGTTACTACAGCTGATTCTATACACCCTAGTGCACTGCACCTTTAACGATGTCTTCATAAGTATGTAAAGGATATATGCAAACATACCCTTTCCCGACTTTGTCTATTGCTTCTCAAATAACGTATTAAGTTAGTAGACAGAAAAACAAACATTAACTAAGCATACATGAAATACAAAACGTCATAGTCTAAACATGCAAATATGGCTAATAATCGGACATACACCTAAATGGACCCACGGCAATCTTAATGATACTAACCCGCAAAATGGCGGCAAAAAATGCACTACAAAACCTTTCATCAAAACTCTAGCCATGTGTTCCGTTCATATAATAATGTATTTGTGCCGATTAAAAGTAAAGGTGTATTCACCCGTGATTGAATATGCGTAAAGTAAAATGAATTATTGATCTTAATTCGGCCCTCAAGTATTGGCCTGGCTGTTTAAAGCGGTTTATATGATGTTTATATAGTTTGGATTCTTGAAATAGGTAAATTATATATATGAGCCGAAACACGCGAAAACGACCCTTCAGATCAGTTTTTTACATTTTATGTTTTTTGCTGTTTATGAAACACAATGATTTTCTCTTTAAAAATCTCTTTATTTTATGTTGATATCTTAATTAAAAATGATTTTATCTCAGTTTGAAAATTAAAGATTGTACTCACCATTAATGTTGACGTTGACGTCGGCGTCTTGGACGACGTCGTTGATTAAATAACAACAAAAAACATAAACAATTACCATTTTCTATAGCATCAACTATTTATATTAAGAACAATATTCCCTATGATATAATAATTAGGTAAAACACAGGCGATGATTACCGGCCGACGTCATAAAATGTTACTTCATGACGTTGTCGTCTAAACGTCCGAAGGGACGTTTTCGTGTGTTGCGACTCATATATATATATATATATATATATATACCTCGTCATCAGTAGGTTAAGAAACGGTGTACATATGCTGGTTTTGGCGGGATAATTACTTTAAAGGTTTTATCAGGCAAAATAATTTAGCGTCTCAATTAGCGTCTCAATTAGTGTCTCAATTATTAATCCAGTATCATTTTGACTTTCAATATGGTTGCATATAATTACATACAGTTGTAAGCTTTCATATTTTTCATCGTATTCTATCATAAGTTCCAATATATAAGTTCAGTATAATTAACAGTTAATAATATGCCAACATTCGCTTTATACTATTCTGATAATTAATATTAGTGATTGAACAAATTAACGTTATGTAGAAAACTAACGGGTAGTAGTGAGTTTTTTAAATGTTAAGATTGCTGTGAGTCCCTTTAAGCAACATCAACTTCTGAATCAATAGGACAGTGGCATTGACATGAAGATGTCGATGACAGCACCAATAATTATTGAACAAGTCTAAATACGTTTAGTATGACACAGAAGTAATGGGTAGTGTAAAACCAGGTGATCTTTTACACGGTGTTGCATTTTTCATTCCGTCGAAACAAATTCCTACGTTTCAGCACCTATATTTCATTCACATTTTTACATATGTCGCTTTTTCTTTTTACATTTAGCAACAAAGTAATGTTTTTACATTTAGCTCCTTTTTTGAGACCGATATTTTTACATTTAAAGGCGTTTGCATTTGTATTTACCCACCTTTTACGTTTAGTGGTGACAGCTTTTAGGTTTGGCGACATTTTTATGTTTAGCGATGTTTCTACGTTTAGCGATGTTTTACATTTAGCGTTGCTATACGCCGTGTGCCGTGTATTACCTCTCAAGCATATAAAACCGATTCTACTGCTTTTGTCTCCCGGTTATGTTCGTTGTTTCCGATGCCTCCACTGCCCAGTCTTTACTGAATCCTCCGTCTCCTTATTTTATTGTCTCTATGATGACTCTTTAACATATTCTATCAAACTCGTCTCACTTAATCGAAGAAGATCGAGTATAGTATGTCTCCCGTTTTAGCATCACAATTTATCTTGTCAATCTTATTTCCATTATATCGTCCTTGCGGTCTTTCGCGGCATTATCTCTGATACGTAAACGGCATCTCTGTTTCCATATTTAGATACTTTGTTAAATAATACATCGGAAGTACTTTATAGCGAGAGAATAAAATGAGACATCAGATATTAGTAAGCAAACCATTATAAAGCGAGTACAGTATCACGTTTTGGCGTGATTCAATTTGTGTTGTAATTTTAGAAATAAATGAATCCTTTTTATCTGCACGTACTTCATGTTGATCTCTCAATATGTCAAAATGAAAAGGAATGGACGGCCTTTACAAAATCTCTAAATTTAAACTTTTGGAGACCGCGGTGGTCTGCTTTCCTTTGCCGGGGTTTCACTGTAGTGGACTTAGGGGTATCTTCCCATCTCATTTAACTATTATATTCGAACTGAATGTTTAAACGACTCATCATCAACACACTATGCTATTTAGAGAAAGGGAAAGAATGCATTGAATTCCAAAGACCTGTCAAACTGTTACTTATAAATGTCTATGGTTCTTTAACGTGCTCATGGGATGGAATCCGATGTCAAAGACCACCCTGTTTATCTTCTCATCCGACGAACGAGGCTACAGAAAATCTAGGTCCCAGAAGCACATCGATAAAACTTAGTGGCACAGGTGAGGCTTGAACCTGGGTCCTCCAGATTTCAAGTTAATCGTTATGTGCACTTGGCTACGACAACTTTATATTCGATGATTTGTAACTAAGGTTCGTGCATGCGTGCCCGAATATGGATCGCTCTCATATGTCCTTAAACACAATACATACAAACTGTTTTATCTGACAACGATGCACTAGGTCAGTATACTTGTTTATGTGATAACTTGTTAGTCGAACTGATAATTAGTGTTTTTACTTCAGAGCTAATTTCTAATTAATGAGATAGTAGACTGAGGTACAGCGTCCCTGTCAACGTCCCCTCCCCCTCCACCCCACCTCACTCTATTACGAGCGTGTTATTCAACGTTTAATTTATGTTTGAGACCTCCATCAGCGTGGTTTCCTAATTGAGAATAATAAACTATAAAAGTTCTCGCCAATTTGAGACGGTATAAATATTATTATTTCAAATGAACTTGTCTGGTAGTCAAGTTAATTATATTTTGGCAATTAATCTGACTAATAATAATTGGTCCAGTTCTTACAAGTACAGATAGGTCTGTTGTTAATCTCTTAAGAAATGCTGTTCCTAATTGTGATGCCCAAGCCACTCTGTTTATTAAGAAATAATTACACTAATTCCATCATGTGTGATTACGTAGGCAGTGCATGACATCTCCAGTACTAACTCTACCCAGGAAAGTGGGTGGTCTGCCTAAACCACTAAAATCGACCGTCATATATAACCTTACATGTGTTGAAAATGACGTAAACATCATACAAACAAACAAACAAACATCTCCAAAACAACATCCCAACCATCAAATGTCGCTACGGGATTTATTTTAGTGAATATAATTGAGCCAAAAGAGGCAGTACAACTAGTAATAGATAATAATATCCTTATAGGATTAGGTGGTCTGACATGTTGTCATTGCTGCGATGCGAACGGCGATTATGGACAGCTCGCATGTATTGACGTCATTTGCAACCACTTCAACAGGAGCTGCTTATATTGAATACTCTTAATGCAGTTAATGGACCCGCATTGGAACACAATTTAATGGTTTTATTTTTTATAGATGTTATTGCATCTATGAAAGCAAGTAGGTTAAAAGTCGTCTTAATGTATAGCTGATAAAGTATCGCAACTAAATTATCTCGACGGCATTTATGACAACATTCAATGAAATTGCACTCTTTTTAAACTATGTGTGTTGAGGCATTTTCGTCCATTAAAAATACAACACAGACGGTTTGAGGGTACGGGGTGGAGAAGATCGATGGTTTGAGGGTACGGGGTGGAGAAGATCGATGGTTTGAGGGTACAGGGTGGAGAAGATCGATGGGTTGAGGGTACGGGGTGGAGAAGATCGATGGGTTGAGCGTACGGGGTAGAGAAGATCGATGGGTCGAGGGTACGGGTGGAAAATATCGATGTCCTTGTTGCTATCGGCTTCGGTAATCGTGTTACAAATTAGTTTCCCTGTCAACCTTTTACCGTAAGTGAACGAGGTAAAAGTAAACTGGTACCCGGTACGCATTCAATATTATTCTACTTGTACCCGAAACCACTCTCAAGATTGCAGTGTTACTGATCACTTAATACGACCATGTGATATGAATCATGTACTTGCATATATTTTTGAACTTATCGCGAGTCGGACTATCATTGTCACGCTTAAGATTGCAGGTTATCTACTTTTAATATGACCGTATTCTATACTTTATATTATCCATGATGTGTATGAGGCGCCATACGTGAATATATGTTGTAAGATAAATATATACGTTGTATGATATATATATATACTGAATACAAAAATATATATGATACAGACAAATATATACGTTACTCCGAGATATATATATTGAATACAAAGTATATATGATACAGACAAATATATATGTTACTCCGAAATATATATATTCTGTCCAAAAATATATATCATACAAATATATATGTTACTCCTAGAAAAATATATTCTGAAAAATATATATTCTGTTTTTAAATATATATTGTAGACGCAAATATATACGTCAGTCTGAATATATGTTTTTCCTAATTTATATATTGTAGACGCAAACATTTATATGTTATACCGAAAAATATATTCGGTTTATAAAAATATATTGTCTGCCTTAATATATTCAAGATGAACATATTTCAGATGAAAATAAATAGTTTCTCTAAAATAAATATATTGCAGACACAAATATATCAATGAAAGACCGATAAATAAATGGTGCGAACTTCTGGGTGACCGAAACTAAATACATATTTGTTTTCCAAATATATATGCCTTCTGCAAATATATACGTTGGCATAGACTGTGCTGCAAATATATACGTTGGCGTAGACTGCTACACTGTCCCGTTTTTCAAACTCAAGACAAGCCAAATTTAAAGAGCGTATTTCCAAGCGTCCGAGAAGTGTTCCGCATGTTGGAGTTTCTTTACCACGAAAACATAACAAATCCGCAAAAAATGGACGACCAAACGTCTAACGTACGAAGAAATATTGATCTTCTTCTTCTTCTTCTTCTTCTTCTTCTTCTTCTAATGTGCCGGGTTCCTCCGGAACATACTCGCACATGTGATGTATGTTTGGCGATTAAAAGTATACGTTTGTTCATGGGTTCTTTAAATATCCATCACTGAAAATGCGTAAAAAGAATTATGAGTTGGTAAATCTTAATTTAAAGCTCCAGTTTGTTGGTTTGGCCTGGCTGGTTAAAGCCGTTTATATTGTGTCTAAAAAGTTTGGATTCTCAAAATATGTACGTTATATACCTATGTAAGTTATGAATATATAAATCGTCGTTAGTAAATCGAGAAACGGTGTATATAAATTATGTTGTAAAATTGTTGGCGGGATAGTTACTTTAAACGTCTATTTGTAAAGCTTTCCCTGTATCACTACATGTAACTCTTCTCTTTTTTTTTTTTATTACCATTATTAAATTAATATCAATAACAAGGGCATGACCATATTTTACTCCTTCTTCATGTGTACAATGTTGATTCTTCATTTCATTGAGATGCTTTATGCGAAAGGTAATCGCCAATCGCCCACCAGCTTTACGTTTTCTCTATATAACTCTATAAATAAATCAAGTGCAATTTGTTAACTGGGGGGCGATGGCGCGTTGCGGTGTAAACCTTCTCGCCTTTCACCGCTACAGGATTGAATCCCACTGAGAGCTCAACTTGTATGTGTCGTGCTCGGCCGTTTCCAAAGGTCCATTATCATACTCTTTTTTGTAAGTGTGGAAATTCTTATGGAGGGCGGGAGGTATATAGTACTGATTCTTATATCCAGGAGTAAGTGGAAGGTCCGCCACAAAACAATCAACTGTCATACATAACCTAAATTATGCTGGAAAATGACGTCAAACACCGGTTCTTGAGATAAAGATGGCTTTATGTAACAGACAGTCTGGTCTCGGCGAGTTGGTGTATTTAAACACCGAGATAGGCGTAGCCCATCGAGGTTTTTAATTAACCAACGAGCTGAGACAGACTCTATCTTTTTTGTTGTATGGTTTACTTAGGGACCTGTCCGTTCTCTAACTTCTATTTATCGGACGTTAAGTATTTATCGGACGTTAAGTATTTATAGTATTTATCGGACGTTAAGTATTTATCGGACGTTAAGGTTGCGTACAGCTAAATATAGCCTGGCTGATCATTAAATTAAATAAAAAAATATTTTTAAATGTTTTTGAAAATGTAACATCCATTGAAATTGCATGTCAATATTTAGTGCGGATTCAATAGTGTTTGTAAACACAGACATGTGCAGAGAGTTTGAGCAGAAAAATTTGTCTTTTTCACACTTTCAAAGGCTTTGTGATGGAAATATCTATGAAATAAGGTAATTTAAAGAAAATCTGGTGTATAATTCTTGAGATATTAGCTGACAGGTGCAACAGGAGGTCTATGGGAAAGTATTTAGTTTTCTGCAACCTTAAGTATTTATCGGACGAAGTATTTATCGGACGTTAAGTATTTATCGGACGTTAAGTAAAGTAAGACGTAAAGCGTCGCCCCTATGTTTATCCTGAATTGAACGATATAATGTTATATGCATTCATCAAAGACAATTTCACCGACCAAAGGCACAATGCACATAAAACCGTATTCCTAATCCATAAGATCAGCATTTTCCAAGACGTAATAGTCTTTGTACACAAATGTACATTTAACACAAATAAGAGTCAATAGACGCGTGTTATTCGTGTTTTGGCAAAACTACTCACTTCAAAGATGGATAAAACTCTAATAGAGTCTGGTCTCAGCGAGTTGGTTTATTTAAACCAGTGTTCGTCATTATAAGGGGGCGCACCCAGACCACCATCGTTCATCCTTATAAGGAGGCGAGCCGGATCCAACATTGTTCATCATTAGAAGGGGGCGCGTCGGATCAACCATTGTTCATCATTATAAGGGGGCCCACCGTGTCCACCATTGTTCATCATTAGCAGGGGGCGCGCCGGGTCCACCATCGTTCATCATTATAAGGGGGCCCACCGTGTCCACCATTTTTCATCATTAGAAGGGGGCGCGCCGGATCCACCATTGTTAATCATTAGAAGGGGCGCGCCGGATCCACCATTGTTCATCATTATAAGGGGGCGCACCGGGTCCACCATTGTTCGTCATTATAAGGGGGCGCGCCGGGTCCACCATTGTTCGTCATTATAAGGGAGGCGCGCCGGGTCCACCATTGTTCGTCATCATTAGGAGGCGCGAGGGGTTCACCATTGTTAACGACTAATGCAAACCAAACAAACAAAATCGAGAGGCATGCCCCCATATATTGCTAGCCAAGATTTTCAAAACTTCCCACACCCTGACCCGCATCAAAACAATTCCTTCATTATCTGAAATATCCGGGAAATCAGTTTCAGAATATAATAATGTTCAATATGCACGATATGATGACTCGAATCTAAATAACTCATCTCCTTACTAATTAAGTACGATATTCGCGATATAGGCCATAAATATTTATAAATAATATCACAGATTATGCTGGTGATGGAATAATGCGAATAATATGCTGTATGACGGATTAAGTCGGGTAATAATACAATAATACAATTAACAATCATTACAATCTCTCAGTGGCAGCAGGCGCAAATAATGCAAATATAAACAACAATAACACTAAACAACAATAACACTAAACAACAATAACACTAAGAGTAAACCAGTTAAAACAGGATACAATTTAATAACCAAGACAGAAATATATGCCTTGATTGTTGACGAATACATAAATGCAATTAATGTTTCTGAAAGCAGTTGGGAAATAAACATTAAATATGTAATTCTTATTAATGCGTAAAATGAAACAGTCCACGCAATGTTCAGCGTTTTTAATTACGCCAAAAAAGAAATCGAAGTTAAAACAAACTCGAAAATATGCCAAATAAATAATCTGTATCATCTCCCGTACAAAAGCATGGTATTGAAGCCAACAGTGCTAGTTGTATGTTTTTCTTCGAGCGAATATCCTATCGCGTTTCCACGTTTCATACAGGTGGTTGCTAGTCACTTACATTACTTGGAAACTCGCCTAATTTCTGTAAGACAATTACACAAACTGACGTGGTTGTGTTTACCTAGGTTAGTGTGTTAATTGTGTTTATTACCTACATCAAACATCTTTACACTCACTGAACTTCTGAACAATTGGAAGCAAAGAAATGAATCATTGATGCCAATACGTTTATCTGGCAACCAGAAGAGATTGGCAGCGGGCACACACACTGTGAACGGCTATAGTTTGTAGATTAAACAGGACTAGTACTCTAAACAAGCTCTAAACATTAAACAAACCAATCAGTTATTTTTCCATTTCCCAGATATAAGCATTTCATTATCCAACTTACTTTGAAAATCAAATATACGATTTATGTGTGTGTCATTAACCAAAATGTAAAGTGTACGCCATAAATTGTACATGTACAGATACTTGCTAAAATGTTCAAGGGAGCTTACTCTGTAATAAAATTGTTTAAAATGTGCATGTACGTGTTTTAATCATTACAAAAGTTTAGCACAATTGTAATCGTGAGGCACACTTCAAGATTGTCATGTGTCCCTTCTAACCTTCTGTGCTAAACTTTATTACAGAATGTAGTAAAATAACATGAATGTATTGTATGCCAGAAATGGCTCAGAATTGGTTCAATAAATTATTCTATTCTATTCTATATATTATGTTGAGCCGCTTCCAAAGCGCAAGGTGGCATACATCCGGGATCACTATTTGGCAACTCCTACTTGACTGGCGTTCTATCTAAATTAACAAAACAACTTATTTATCGATAACGTGTCGTTTTCTTTGTCCTGCATTGTTCTTCCTCAAAAAAGCAGTCAACATTCATAAAAGCTTCCAATTCGTAGACGAGAACTGTCATATGGCTTCGTGATGTCATATGGCTACGTGATTTTATTAAATCATGAAACCATATAGTTATGAGATTCCAATGAAAACAGCGAAGCCAGAATATTCATTCACCGTCATACAGAAAAGTTTCTACTACGCAGATGAAAGTAATCAAGGAAACTCCGTCACAAGTCGTAAATAGCATATAATTGTAAATGTTATTAAGGAGACTGAATTCAGAGTGAATGATTCTGAGTGTCTCAAGAAGCACTTTAACTGGATATTTAATTATATATTTAATAACATTTCCAAGAAGTTTCTGGATGTGTCATTGACGTCATTTAGAAAACCCTACCCACATTTAGATTCAGGTTTTCTCCGATTGAAACTGTTCTTTACTGAGGATCTGAATATAGTTAAGGGAAGGCCAAAACCTACGTTCAATCTGCGAATTTCGATAATTGATGTAGAATTTCCTAGTCGATATGACATATTTAGGTAACCCAATGTTGCAGAAACGAAGAATAATGTATATCTGACACGATTACTGAGCGAAATTTACGCAAGGAATAGTAAAACGGTATTTTAAAAAATACGGAAAAACGAGTGGGTATTATGATTCTGATATTTCCTTTACCATATACAGACAATGTAACACTATATTTTCTTCTCTCTAACCTTCTGCACTATCATAATGCACATCTGTGGGTGCCTGCCCGTGCATCAAAATTGCCTGGAAGTATACCTGGGTTCTTCTTCCACAATGGAAGCTGGAAAGTCAAAATATGACCTCAGCTGTCGGTGCGACCATAAAATCCAATTCAATTCATTATTTGTCAAAGGTTTATAGATAACAGGTTTGAGACAGAGTGTGGTCGGTCGGGTTCGGGTAATACAAACAAAGCATATGCTTTCTTGCAAATTAATATGTGACTATTATAATTTTCTCGGATCTTAGTCTCTATAATTTATATTTCAAACCGTGTGTGGTTTAAATTTATTTTATTTTCCAATAATTATGCAAACATTACAAAGCATGTTTGATCAAAAACGAATACACAATGAACAATGAACAAACCGTGTTATTACATAGAGAAGTACACATGCGTCATTATTCATTTTGTACTTCGACTTACATCGGTATATGTATTTTTAAGACTAGAGAAGATAGTCCATTTTTACTTCGACTGCACCGATATAACCTGTACATGAGAAATCGTACATGCACTTGTTGAACTCCTGTAATACTCGCCAAATCTTGCCCACCACTATGACTAGACTTAACATCATTGGCGGGAGGATTATGGTCGTACTGAATGATCCACTTGCCTCCGTCTTGAACTTTGTATATCTACAGGGGACCTGTACCCCCAGTGACGGTCTCTAATTGTTTAATAGTAAATCCACTAACCCTGTTATAAGTCATGTTATCCTAGACATTTATCTATTTTCTATACTATACTGATCGTCTTTAATACTACTGCTGAGATGTTTACTGTGTATTCCATCGGAATTGATGTTATTGTCGCACCAACAGCTAAAGCCGGGCATCCTAGTCCGTCGTTTCTGCGTCCGTACTTCCGTGTCCGTCAACAATCGCACATTCGTCGCGGACGCTGACACGAACACGGACACGGAACTGATCAATGGATGCTTCCTAAAATTTTCTCTATTTAACCAATTTTTCACTCACACGGATACGGACGCGGATACGGACACGGATCACGTACAGATGGATGCCCGGCTTAAGGTCATATGCCGACTTTCCACCTTCTATTGGTCATTGGTGGAGGAAGATACCAGGTGCCCCTCCGGGCAATTTTCGTGCATAGGCGGGCACCTGGGTATAACTACCGACGTTCTGCAAGCAAGTTGGATAGCTTTCTCACATAAAGATTCCTGGTCCCATGAGGGCTCCAACCCACAGCAGTTAAGGGCAATTGATATAAAATCAGAGACTCGGCCACGGACGCCCCTGTGTACTGTGCAACAGCTAATTAAAAATATCATTTGGACCATCCATGTACAGTTCAAAATAGCATAATAGTTGTAGATCAAAGTTGGACAATACTGTTGGTGAAGAACTTGATTAATCAAAACAACATATGCTTGCCAATACTTGATTATAATGAAAGAAAGTAACCCTCCAAATAACGGCAAATGTGCGCTACAAAACGTTTATCAAAACTCTAGTCAGGTGTTCAGTATCATATAATAATGTATCTGTGCCGATTAAAAGTATATGTTGATTCAAGGTTTTTTAAAATACCCCTCATTGAATAAGCGTAAAATGAATTATGAGATGGTAACTCTTAATTCGACGGTCCAGGTTTGGGGTTTGGCCTGGCTGGTTAAAGCGGTTTATATTGTGTCTATAGTTAAGATTCTCAAAACAGGTAAATTATATATATATACCTCGTCATCAGTAGGTTAAGAAACAGTGTACATAATTATGTTGTAACATTTGGCTGTTGTTGGTGGGATATGGACTAAAGAACATATTACTGATTTGAAAGATACCCACCTGTTAGAGGCTAAATAACTGGAGTTTCTCTTTTTTTTTTGATGTCGTCTTGACCGTAACTGCAGTGTGTACTGAACAATTTAATGTAGTCCTAAAATTGATAAATATATGCGAACTCGGTAACACTAGTGCTCTCCAGATGTGCAGAAACCCTCTGCGACGTATTTATCATTCGAACGCTCTCTCTTTAATACAGCGAGGAATGGTTATTTAAGAGGAAGATGAGTCTAACACGCATATCTATATAAGTATGTGTATACACTATTATGTCTACGGCGTTCATTCATATACTGCTGTATTGCTCTCTCCAATTGAGAGGAAAATAAAGAATCAATCAATCAGCATTTACATTTTTTGCATCAGTTACGATGTAGAATATAAATTATAATTACATTTATGTATTTGTGTCATTATAACCTAATATCATGTGTTTCATTTCATATGTCTGATCACAGCTTTTACATCAGTATACGGATGCTATTCAAAGACTTAAAAAACGTCATATAATATATAATCATATATTCAAGACTTAAAAAACGTCGTATAATATAATATATAATCATATAGTCATATAATATCCATATAATAAAAACGTTGATATCAATAAAAACGTTGATATCATACATTATGAGACCTAAGTCCTTTAATCAATTTATAAGGACAATATAATTATATACTGATAAAAATAAGTTTAGCAAGTAAATTGCATGGCAAATTCATTTGCTCATATTCTAGACTATGCGTGGCAGAGGTCATTAACACTATAATTAACATAATAAGCAGATATAGGCAGGGCATTGTGTTTGAAACGATATCTGCGAAAACATAACAAAATGTTTTAATCTACCTGCTTTACAGATATTATAATTTCGTTCTTATATCAAAGGGAGGTAATTTCAATTTTTTTAAACTTTGGTTCGTTATTGCATTATAATGACAAGGTTAGTATCCATTGATTTTGCGGTTTTTATAAAATTGAAACCCAGAATTCTTATTTAGTGACATTTAACCATGTTCTTTATCATATTTGTATTTTTTAAATATGAAATACGCTGTTTTAACTAAATGGGAGATAACTCTGATACTTACATTGGATCACAACTAATTAGTGAAAGAGAAAAGATCACCCTATGTCATGTAAATGTTTTATAATACTTCACATTGTAAAATAGCATTCAAATTATGTAAGCTAAATGTACATAAGGACTTGATAAACTTATTTTTTTCAGTATATATAAAAACAAATAGAGACGAATGAAACGTATGGCTGTCATTATAATATAATGTCTAAAACGAAACAACTAATTACAAACTACTGCTTTTCTAATAAATATAAGAATAAAGCCGAATTCAAAAATATACATCTTAAAAATAATATATCATTCCAAACTCGATTATACCTCGATTATACCTCATTAGCAATGATTGCAAGCTAAACATATTAAGAGCTCGGAGCAAAGTAATGAATAAACTCAATACTAATGGCCCTTTTAAAGGCTTCTCCTCGGATATCGTCATGACAAATAGCCCCAATCCGCCACTCAAGCTTATATGCACTAGAGATATTTAAGCACTTAAACGTACACTAGGTATTTACGCCTGTAAGTAAAGCGTGTGTAGTCCCGCAAACAACTATAATATACAATAGCGCACATGACCAGTGTTTGTGGGAACTTCTATTGGAAATGCATTGTGGAGATGGAATTTAAATGTGTATCATTGTTGGGTGGGTGGTTGGATGGGTGGGTGGGTTTGATTTTACGTTATTTTCAGCACATTTTAGGCTTTATATGACGGTCGATTGTTTCGTAGTGAAGACGGGCCGCCCACTTTTTCCTGGGTAGAAACAGTTCCGTATACCTCATGCCATCCTTAACAATCGACACGTTCTCACGTACAAATCGAGGTCTCAGTGGAATTTGAACCCGCAGCGGTCACAGGCGAGAATCTTTCAAAGGCAGCATCTTTACCAACCAGGCCACGGAGGATATTAGTTCCAGTTGTTAATAAAAACATGGTAAGCAGAGGAAAATATATACTTTTTCAGATTTTCATTTTAATCTACTTTAAGATCAAGTAACAATTCAAGTGTGCTTGAGCTCTAGTCGTGGGTCGATCACACAGTGAGGAGCTGATGGCCATTGGACCTAAATTGAAACATCATTGTGACAAGAAAAAACACTAAGCATCACAATAGAATAAATGTGGCGAAAAAAATACGTTATTAGTAAGTAAATCAGCATGTGTTTCACGGTTGTTTCTGCGTTGAGAAACACCTACAGTACTGTAGAGTCTTCTGTGTAACACTGGTGGGGGTTATTTTGTAGGATTGATTCATATGGTAAATATTACAAATCTTGAATACCAAGGGAATGATTGTGTGAAGTGAAAACACAATGGACAAAATGCTAAAATACATACAGCAATGACTCGTCGCGTGTGGCGTAGATTTTGTCTACTCATCGATCGTAAACTCGATGTGTTCGGCTTGAAATGGTATGGGGGAAAACAACGCGGAGCGAACTTAATCCATTCATATAAGGTGTAAGTCAGTACAGGTTTTATTAAACTAATACGAAACTAATTACAGCAATTCACAGGGGTATACGGTTCACGGCACTATTGATAAGCTGTTTCATATGTTGCCCCCATGTGTCGTTTTTCTGATATTTATTTAGCAAACCAATTAAGGTTATATTACCGAACTATGCATTGTCTTATTAAATTTCCGTAATGACGTCTTCGGTAACTAATAATAACAAATATGTTGTAAACAAAAAGTTCGAACGTGACGAAATACGGGAATTATAGTGGCGTGTATGGAAATTGATCGTGTTCGTTTTTTCAACACCGAAACAGAAGTAACTGAATACATGGAAGCTATTTCTGATTATAATGTTTTTAATAATATTCAATTGGTTCCGGTGTTTGTATGGTATTTCTTAACAACAGAGAATTTATGCGTCCTAGTTTTTTTGCCGTGTTACAGTTTCTGGAGATTGTGCCTTTAATCATAGACAAAAATCTTAATTCAATTGAACAGCTTCCAAGTTATAATAAAAAGGTTTGTGCAGAAGTGATGGAAGCATTTTAATGTATGGCCTGGAAAAGTATATACTTGTCAGAATGCCAATCAAATGTGCGTTTAGTTGTGTTTGTTTTCGGCCTGCACTTTCATCAAAGAAAAAAGTATAGACTTGTCAAGAATGCCAATCAAGTGTGAGTTTAGTTGTTTGTTTCCTCTTTTTTTTTTGCGAAAATGTTATACTTGTACCTCAGTTGGGACAGACAGTTCAAAACAGATTGTGCTTTGTAGTATTTATGACCGAGATATATACAACTGTGTGATTTAACATTTTGTGTTTAACGTCATTTTCCAGCGCATTTTAGTCTATGTATTACGGCGAATTGTAGTGGTGGAGGCAGACCACCCACATTCCTGTATAGAACCAGTACGGTATACCATCCGTAATAACCGACACTTTCTCACTAACATGTCGAGCTCCCAGTGGGATTCGAACCCGCAGCCATGTGGGGCGCGAAAGTTTCAAATTCAGCGTCTTTACCCTCTCGGCAGGGAGTACAACGTCCAAGACTACTTTGTGGTTTTACGGTTAATCTGTATCTACTCACATGTCATATCCAATGTCATGCGAAGTACAACGTTTAGGTCATAGACTAGGTTTAAGGTTAAAGCCTCTTCTCATGCCTACGTCACTGGTTTAATAACAACGGCGTGCATACATGAACGCCGAGTTTGCATAATTTGTTGTATTTGATATGCGCATACACCTTTATCTTGCATTATATTGCGACGCTAGCTTTATCATCATGTGTGTGTGACTACGTATTCTTCTTAATTTGAAAAAAAAATGCTTTAATATCAATAGTCTAGCATAGGAATATTTTCGTTGCGTCCTGTCCTATGATTGGCTTGGGTTTGCACTTACATGAACTTCTTCCTTTGCGACCCCAGTAACTCAGATAAAATATTGCGCTTTACACCTGGTAAGAATGAACCCACGTGGTGGTATATCTGATTAGATACATCATTTTCAGATCATCTCCCTCCGAGTTTGCTGATATAACCTAATATGATGTTAATAGGAGGTAAAACCCTCAAAAAACATTTTATATCCTGTATTTGACATAGCTTTTTTACAAGTAGTATATACCGTCTAAAAATTCAAATAATTTTGAATGGAGAGGAAAATGGATTACACTGGTAATAATTGAATAACAAAGTTTAATGTATTCGGTTGCTTTCAGTAACGTTTAACATTTTCATCTGTTAAACGTTTATGTTTTTAAGCGATCTTTGAACAACAAACCTATATTCAGAAGGTGATAATTAGTAATTGTATGCATATGACTGAATGCAATCAGTAATTAAGTATCTACGAGCCATATAATTAGATGCTAACTTAGACTACGAAACTTGCTCTAGTATCAAACAAACATGATAATAGGTAATAAATAGTAACATAAATATTACAAAGATTTACATGTATAAAAAATGCAGAAAATGATGTAAGCTCCATAACTAGCGGTCGTGTTCCGAGCACGTTAAAGAACCATAGGAATCTATTTGATAATAAGAGTAGGGCACGGTTCCCGGATTCCTATGTATCTCTCTGCGGCGGCTCTAAATAACCTATACTGTGTTAATGAGCCGTTAAACAACATTCTGTTCAATTCCATTACGTAGTAATTTATGACCAAATCAAATGTTACACAGGCCATGGTAAAGAAATTTACCTGCTGGGGAAGTGAGGAAATGTCATTAAAACAAGAGCACCGCCTAGCGGGGACATGTACGTCCGTCGTGAGCAATTTGATGTTCCACGTTAAACCTGTTTCCAGGGGAATTATTAAAAACTATGAACCAGGAAGTTACGGACCTTTATCATATGTATTCAGTGAATCATGCTGAAGATGTGTACACAGTTTCATTGTTGTACACCCTATCTATGAAACCGGTTATAAGCCACAAACAGGTAAAGGTTAACAGACAGACAGGCAGACAGACAGACGCCACAACACAATACGTTCATACGGGCCGGCGTATACAAATTAATTTAAAACAAAAATCTAGAATAATATGGATCATTGTGTCGGGGAGGGCAAGGCGAGTGGTAGGGGACGGGGAAATGGAGATGGAATATAGGGAGATAGCAGTTAGCATTATAAATTATAATCGCAAATCTGAGGGTAGATCTGCTTGATTTGTTTGACTGCTATCTTAAGCCATTTTATCAGATGTTAGGCCATATATGACAGCCGATTTATTTTTGGTAGACGCAGAGCACCCCATTTTCCCTGGGTAGAACCAGTACTATATACCCCCTCTCCCCACCCCCTCCCCCCCCCCACCCCCTCTTGTTCTTATAGCGAGAAAAAAAGACGAAAGAAAATATGTCAAGAAAAAATCTTCCTCTACAAGCCTGCAAATATCATTAAAATTTGTCACCCCTGCAGGGATTTTTAAGTTACTTGCCACAAGTGATCAACATAACAAGACGATGTGTCGCGAGCAAAACCCAGGTTCGTACCTCAAAGGTCAAGGTCACACTTGCAGTTCATGAATAGATCAAAAACAGGTGGGCAATTTCGTGTCCGGACCGTAACGTCACAAACCCTGCAGAGATTTTTAAATAACTTGATCACCATAACAAGACGATATGTCGCGTGCAAAACCCAGGTCTTCAAGGTCAAGGTCACACTTGGAGGTCAAAAGTCAAATTGTGTCCGATAAATACATCTGGCATTCATGGACGGATTTTCAAATAACGTGGCACAAGTGCTCACCACAACAAGACGATGTGTTGCGCACAACATCCAGGTATGTGGCCCCAAGGTCAAGGTCACATTTAGAGGTCAAAGGTCAAATCGTGTCCGGTCAATAACTTTTGCATGCCTGGACAGATTTTCAAATAACTTGGCACAAATACTTAGAGGTCAAAGGACACTTGGGGGGCATTTATCACTTACAGTGATATTTCTTGTTGTCATCTCAATTCTCAAGGATGCGTGTGCTTATATGTATTTGTTTTGTTTTTGGTCGGGGAGCCCTTTAAAAAAACACCATAGGCTATTATCCCTCCGACGACGCCCACCCCGCCCCTCCCGCCTTCCCCACCCCAAAAAATGTGGTTATGGGTTTACATGTATATGACTGACAGTCTGTAAAGTCATTTGGGTTATAGACTCAATATATTGATTGGAACAACAACCTCAGATGGAGATGAGATGGAGATAAATATTCCCATCAGACATGCCATCACCAGGGGTCGAGCCCAGCTCTTAGGTGCAACATCTTATCCACTGTATTACCGAGGCCTCTGACTCAAATCAATTACAGGTATCATCATTCTGATTTAAAAAAACAACAACATCTAGCCTACCCCCTACCATGAAACTCTGTCCTGAAAGCCTGACTGTCTAATCACACAAAAGTGGGTCTTGGAATGATCCCAATGAAATAAAACATGTGGTAAAACAATCGTGCCTCAACCGGATTACAATTATAGGAAGGGGTCCGTTAGGTTACCAATCGTACAGCGAACACATACCTGTCAAGTCTCACTTATTGGCCACTGAGCGTCAGACACGCATTTTTGTGTTAAATCACGCTCACACGCATACGTTCTATGTTCTCACGCGTTCTGAATAGTTGCCTACTTTTTTTTGTTGCCGACTTCTTTTTATAACATGTAGTTCACCCATTCAATTTCTCCAACCGGTATGCTCAATTTCCTTTTTTCTTTGACGTTGAAATGTGTGTTTAAATGTTAAAAATAAGATAAATAATTATTTGTGACAAATAAATTCTATTAAATTGTACCACAGGCCATCTCGGACTTTCTGCGCCCCGCCAACCTTGACCCCACAACCCAAGAAACAACCGCCCCTTGGAACCCCATATCACTCTTGACATCCACTGGGTCTTGACAGCTATGCGAACAGTCACCGGGTAGTAGCAAAATAAATTCAGTTCGCCAATAAAAGACGCGTTGGCTTGTGAGATGTACGCAGGTCTTCTATTCTATTTAAATGACATGTTTTGTCTAGTTTGTGAAAGATACATCAAGAGGGGATCAGTTGGTTATCCCTACTTCAGTATTACCCCCAAATATAGTTTTGCTGCGGTTGGTCCCTTCGCTACCTCCCTTTCGATTTCTGAATGTTGAAAAAGTAGAGTAAACACTAATTTAAGATGGGAGTTTTAAAATAACAAGAGCATGATATTTCTTATGGTAGAACGGAACTCGTTATGTACTCAACGGAACTCGTTTAATCTGGAAAACTAGACGACTTGACTAGTTTTTGATTCATTAAAACACATTTATACTAATTCATATGATGCTTTACGGCGCTTATAATTTCTTGTTTCGTGAAAATAGTACTTTATTTGAATTGGATGTGCAACGGATATCAATATAACCCCCTTTAAACTAATAGTTATGATTTAGCAAAATAAAAAGCCGAGTGGTCGAAATTTCCAGACCAAACATTTTCATCTTTAAATTACTCAAGGTTTATTACTAGAAGAGTGTTCCATGGAACACTTGTTTTGTCTGCCATATGCTTACATGTATTTCAGCAAAGATGAATCTAATTAAAGAAGCTTGAATACAAGGGTTGCAATCCTTCATGAATTATGGAGCAGATTTTTAAATTTATGAAAAGAGGCATGCCTGTGTAATGGATAATTGATAAGGAAGAACTGTATAACGTGTTATGACCATAGGCCGGTATTTGCCAAGTTACGAGTTAAGTTAGATTGCGGGTTAACGTTTTATGAAAAATGGCATACCTATGCTAAAATGGAAGTCAGAGTTATTGGACATGTGTAACAACATCTCCTGGGTAAAGATGAAAATGTGTGTGAAGTTTCACAAACATAGGTCAAATATTTTTCAAGTTATGACCAAGGTTAGGTTGCATGTTAATGTTTGCCGGACGACAAAGTGATCTCTAAGCGCCTGCCATGCTACGTAAGTAGATACAAAAAGGGGTATAACTCTGCATTGAATAACTGATAAGGAAGATATGTATAAAGTTTCATGACCTTAGGCCTATATTTTGACAAGTTATGGACTAGGTTAGGTTGAGGTTAAAGTTTTATGAAATGGGGCATAACTCTGCCAAATGAAATTCAGAGTTATTGGACACGTCAAATAACTTGACAAGGAAGAACTGGATAAATTTATTAATGTAGTGGCCTATATATATATATAATCATGTCATGTTTAATGGCAACAGAAATCGATGCGGCAGTTCCGATTGCAAACCAAGCTGAATGGAGAAGACCATTTTGGCCTTCATTTGCAAATTTATTACACTAGTGAATTATGATAAATAGGTCATGCACGTTAGATGATGAAACATGCTTTTCAAAGTTAGGTTGCAGGTTAAAGGGACACATGACAATCTTGAAGTTTTTATAAAGCATTACTCTCGATTTATAATCCAGTATAATCATGCTTGCATACATTGAATAACATTTTGAGTTTCTATTTTTTCTTCATTATTCTACCATAGGTTTAAATATATTATTGGTACACCAGGCTAGCGTTAGGATTTCCGTTAGCCTCCTACTACACTATCATCAGGACAGAAATATTCAAAGACAATTTGCTTAATATTATTCTTATAACTACAGTGATTTTTTTCACCCTTTTGGGAATGGTACCGGTACCCATTCAATTAGGAAAGTTCGCGTCATTTTGCCTTAAATTGGGAATAGTTCACTATCACACAAAAGCAATTTGGGAATGGTACCGTTTTTTCGGTACCACGTATATAATAAAAAAAACACTGATATTAATGATTGAACAAATGCAAGTTATGTAGAAAAACTAACTGGACGCCGCGAGTTTTAAAACAATCAAGATTGCCGTGTGTCCCTTTAAAGTGTGTCGGACGCCAGACAATGTTTTCTTTCTATTCATTGGGAACATAACACATACCATCACAATTGGAAATTTTAGCGTGATTGCTCATAAAAACTGGGAAAAATATAGCAAAACATTCATTTTATAAGTATTTTTAATACTATTTATGTACACCAAGGTCAACTAAATGCACTTAAACCTTTTCATATTCAATACGTGTCACACGTACGCTCCTTTTTTTCAATCTTTCAATTGGGAACATTTTTTTTTTAAACATAGCTCATCATGTATGCTTGGTTATGTATGGTTATGGTTATGTTCAATAAAAATATATATTTCTTCAACGTCTCAATGGATGTCGTTTTTTATTGACATTGAGTACGAAACAAGCAACTATACTTTCTTTCCCATCACTCTCAATGGCACGGATGAAAGTGGTATTTATACAGGAGGAAAACCGATGATCCAGGGATTTCTTTTTAGTAATAAGCATCATGTCATTCTTCATATAGATGTAGCTCAAGATAATCCATTGAACTTATTTTTCATTACTTGGCTCCATTAGTTGTATACCGTAACCATGCACTTTGTGAAAATGGCAGCAACTAGTCTGAAAAATAAAGACAATGCACTTATTAGGTAAGATGTACCATCCATTCATCGGACTCCTGTGGGTATGTCGGCTTTATACTTTATTTATTCAGCTGACCAATCAAACATTGACCACTGTATAATTATCATATTAGTGATACTAAACTTAGATTCGATATCCTGCAGAAACAGGATTCGTGAACTACAGTAGGGGTGCTGTTAGTATATATTGGCCTGCATAAAGCGGCAGAGACACAGCAGTACAGTTACGGTAGGCAGATAGTGCTGTCGGTTAGGATCTTGGTTCGATAAAGAACGGTTCGGTGTTACGAACTTTGCTGGTGTTTACGTCAACAAGATTGTTGTTAAAGTCAGGAAGTAATTGAATCTGACTCTGTTGCAGAAGTAACTGATTAGCTTTATGTTTTGAACTGAACTTGCTTACATCAATAATTACTTGTTTAATAAAACTATACGATCACTTTGCTATTCAGCGTAATAAACTAAACAAACTTTGACACGTGTGTGTTGTGTTGTTACACGTGCTACTTATTTCAACACACACGTGTCAAAGTTCGTATAGTTTATTATGTAAGCTGAATGACACTACTTAATGAGGAAACAACAGCATCCTACGCCTTTAGATAACAGAAGTTCAAATATAAATCATGTCCTGGTATATTCGGATAGTGTCACTTAGCCACTTATGAACCCCCGGTTTCATCTACTGAACACATTATACATGTATAATTCAATGCCTAAATTTTACCAGTTACAGAAATATAGTTGTCAGTTTTTCCTTTTAATTTACGTTAATAAAATACTCATAAACGAGAAATGATAATGTATAAGTTAAGTCCCCCGTGCATGACTCTGTTACAGTGAGTTAGACCACTACCGTCAATGTATTTACAGTGTGTGTGTATATTTCCTTGAAAAATAAAGTTTATTTGAAATGAACGCTATTTCTTTTAAAATAAAATAAATAAAGTAAATGTAAATATTCAATGCAATTTTGCTATTTAATGAGCCGTGGAGCCCAGAGATATGACTTGAAATACATGTATGTAAATCAAAAGAAAATCATTTTTCTTGAGCCAGGGCCGTTTTACCAGTTTTGGGGAAAGGGCCTTTTGGCCTAAATTGGGGAAAAATACATGAATGGGGAATGCAATTTCCTGAGGTAATTCTTCCTAAATGTATTATTTTCATCGTGATGTGAAATGCTATTTTCACTATATAAATAAGACCTGCATACAAACCTCTATGAAATCCATGTGTTTAGTTTTCCTTCAACCTCAACAGTCAACTCGTCCAACCAAGAGTCACAGCGGATGTCACATCAGAATATGTATTTGGTTCTGAAGTCATGCAGGCATCATGTCTCCCTCTCTATGGAAATAAATGAAACAATATATCAACACATCTATATATAACTATCATCTAAAATTCGAATATTTCATTAAGGATTCAATTTTATTTATAATTTACAGTAAGCTTGTTAGAACATAGATTGCCATTGGTATAAAACATGTTGGCTGTGACACTAACTTGTTCGTGGTTATGGTTGGCCTATAATACAGTATATTTTTTCAAGAAATGGAAGGCCGTGTAAAATATAGGATATGGTCGGCCTAATTTTTTTTCAAGAAATGGCAGGCCATGTAAAATAAAAGGTTATGGTCGGTCTTACTCTAATTTTTGTTTCCAGAAATAGCAGGTCATGTAAAATAAATTAGGTTATGGTCGGCCTACTTGTTTCCTTCAAGAAATGGCAGGCCGTGTAAATAAATAAACACCTCGATAATTCTAAACCTATGCCAGGCTGTGGTAACAGGGTGATACAGAGTCAGAATAAAGCAAATTCAAAAGAAAGGTCAAGTTAGTATGGGGTGAGGGGTGGGCAGGGACAGATGTTTTGATCTGGTTCTTGTTGTTATTGTACTATCCATTGGTCACACGTCAAGTTATGAGGTTTGACACTGCCCATCATAGGTATCCCCCGGCATAGCCATACCAGTGAATGTCACTGTTAGTTTTGGGAGAAATCTTGGTCGTGGCTGGGGTCGGGAGGTAACGAGAACGAATAGAGCCCGAATTGGATGAGAGATTTTGTGAGTGTCCGATTTATCACCCACGCACAAACACAAGAGAAGGTTGATCCTCGCAATCATGCGAATTGACAGGGTTTATAAATTCACTCAGTTTTAAGTTTATTTCAGGATGTCTTTACCCATCTCAACGTTTGAAAATGAAATTGTGTGAACAACCCATGCCATGGAAACATGCATGTGCTCCGCATAAAAAATAATCAAACAAATTATGCAGAAAAACGAGTTACAATTTATAACTAAATTTATCTGCAGGGTTCTACGACAGTCAAACTGTTTCATTCTTTACGTAAACATCAGTTCCACGATATGCCCTACAACTCGCCTGTTTCAACTTTTACCAGCGTGTCAACACATTCTGCGTATGCATGACGTAATCTGACGCAGAACGTTTACAAAGGCGTTCAAGCCAGTAACAGAGGTACGCGTAAAATAGACAACGGCAGTCTGAGTCGCGAGTTGTACAAAAAAAAATGGCGGCGTTTTGAGATTGTTTCAATAAAATAGTCCGGCACTGTTCACAAAAAAGAATCCATGTAGCGGAGTATCAAAATGATCAAAAATGCTGAATAATAAGTTCCTGGCGAACCCACAGATCGTGTTTCAGTAATTATTAATAGTTTGCACAAATCTGATTATATTCTGTCTAGCTTTAAACAGTATTTATGCTAAGGAAAAACCGGTGTTCTTACTATTTTAGGAAATCATAAATGATTAAGAAAAGTCATTCCATCTTATGTTAGGATGTGAGTTGCATTACGACGTCAATCAGGTAAACGACTGCGTGGTGAGATTTGACTTCTGTGAATAATTACATAGTTACTATTGCGCGGTGTTTAATTAAAAACCATCATTCAGTCTACATAACTTTAAGTTTCCGTATTACCAAATGTTGTCAAATGGGGCTATAGAAACGTTAGATTGATATAAAAATGAATATATGCCATTTTACGATAGCAACTTTGTTTTCGAAGGATTTGTTTCCGGCCTGACCAAGTGGATAGCACGGTGGACTCGAAACCGGAGGACCAGGGTTCAAGCCTCACCGGCGCCATTGAGACAAATATAGTGTGACCTATATTTTCAAAGTTTCAGATGGAAAAAAAACAAAAATGAATTTTGTGTCCAACGTCTAACGAGATGTTCACATGACCTTGCTAAGTCAGTGTCAATGCCATCAAACGGTAACCAATCGTATAACCTGCACCATCCGTACAGGTAACGACAATATGAGGATGTTTTTCATCAAGGAAATAAACTTTAAGGTCACGAAACTAATGGGAAAAACATAAAATCTATTAAAGCATCCACACATGAACACAGTTAAAATGCAGATCATTCAATTAAAGGCACACTTTAGATTTATACTGAAAAATATTGGCTACGTTCCATGCAACTCGTGCAGTTGACCTTATTGGCTTGCCGAAATGAAACATAACCCAATGGAAATAGTTTATGACGGAGAGTGAAGAACTGGCCATCATTCTGGTCAAACATCATATGTCTATAACGAAAATATGGCCATCTTCTTTGGTTTTTGTTTTTAAAAACTCGCGGCATCCAGTGAGTTGGTTTTTACGTATTTTATTTCGAAATAGTGCATGAATACATGTAACAGTTCATTAAATAAAGGATTGGAACAAAAGGGATAGGAATGAAATGGATAGGAACGAAAGGATAGGAACGAAAGAATGTCCTCTTTTACATAGCATGTGTGTATAACAGCTACGGAACAAACATAAACATCCAGTTAGTTGTGTACACTTGTTTGAAAGGTTCAAAGCAAGAGTTTTATGAATACTACTAATCTAATACTGCTTTAAACATCTGAGGTGTTAACTTCAATGTTTCATAGTTAATTCAAGAATGCCGTGTGTTCTTTTAAATAATATTAAAATACGGGGTTTAACAAGTACCTGTGACTTTCAATATGGTATGTGAAAAATGTTCTCATTGTACCTCTAACTAATGCCTAGGTGTTTGGTGTGATAAAAGTACAGGTGCAAATGGTATTTGTGTTATCCCTTGTAATATACATATAAACAATAAGATTTGTAATGGATATACACGGCTATAATTCAAAATACAGTTGATAATCCGGGGTTAGAATGGTAATTCTGGAATTTAATACACCTAGAGTTTTAAGAAAATTGGATCAAGCTCCATTTTTTTTCACACGCACACGCACACGCGCACACACACACACACACACACACACATTTCCTTTTATGTATCATTAATTAACTGGTCATTATAATGTATACAATGCGTGTATTATTGTGCGACATTGTATTGAACTGAATTTGGGGTTTACGGCGCACCAACACAAAAAGGTTATATGGCGCCAGCAGAACATTCCAGGCTCACTCTACATTCACATCTAGATAACAAATATGCAGAATGAGCCTAGAACCTTTTCACCAGCAGAACCTCAGAGTTGTTGCACATTCTCTTGTAAACACGCCTATTTTTTGCTGGAGCCACGATCATTGTTTTCTGCCACCACTAAAGTAGCGGCTGAAACAAGACAGGGATCACGATGAAGTACTTTAATGAACATGACAAAAATGACAAAATGTACATGATATTGGGGAATTTTACCCCTCTTTAAGGATAGGCAGTGATCCTATTCTTGGTAATTCTTGTGATCCTATTCTTGCCCGAAAACCATTCTTGTGATCCTATTCTTGCCCGAAAACCAACAGGGGTGGCAGAGGAAAGCGACCTCAGCCCTGTTTATGTTGCCTAGTGACCTTTTCCTAAACAAAAAGACAAAATTACATATCACACACTTACAAAAATGAGATATAGGGTCCTATAGAAACCACAGCGTCCGAATGCAATGGCATCGCTGGTCCGCACTGTACTGCAAACAAGGACTTGAAAATACAATGAAAGAGACAAAAAACAACAGAAAGGGTGGTGAAGACAAGAACGACTTGGAACGGTCAGTAGGCAATAAGGCCTACTGGTTAGCTTGAATCGATTTTATATGCGCACAATCCTCGCTATTACCCTGTCTTCAGCGCCCAAATAGACAAGACAGTTTAAACAAAACTACATCCCATCAAAAGGAATTCTCTAACAATAAAGTCCACATCCAGATAAACTAACTAAAGAAACACATACAAAATAATAAACATCTCAGGATGTATCCAGAATCGTACTGAACAACCATAGTAGTTGCAGCTAAAGAGAAAACCAATCTAGAAAGTACATTTCTAATGACGTTTTGTTTACCAATATGCCGCCTTTAAATAATCTGGCCGCTAGAGGGTGTACAAGATCATCGCTAATTTAAAATTGCTTTTTTGAAACTGAACGCTCATAATATAATACCTGCGTGTAGTTCATTGGATACCGCCTTGTGCTTTAGAACTACAGAGTTAAGACTAGACGTCTCCCCTGCTTTGCGGATGGGGGTGGGGCGGTGTGGGGTGCATGTCTGATGGGAAACTTCGTCCTTAATTCCATCTCCCTCTGAGGCTGCTGTCCCAATATAACAGCTACGGAACAAACATACCTTTGTTCCATCTCCCTCCGAGGCTGCTATCCCAATATAACTTTCTACGATGTGTTAACGGTACGTTAAACACCATTACATTTAGAAGTTCGATGGAGGTGCAATGAGCATACCATTTTGTTTGCCAAGCAACCTCTGAAACACTCAGTACATATACAGCTTAGCACGCACTGAACATTTGTTAAGACAGTGTATTGTTAAGAGTGGGTATTTTTTTTTTTTTCATATTAAATTTAACCTGTGTCATAAATGATTAATCGGTTCGTTGGATATCAAGTTTATTTTATGATATACAATTCGTAAACTTCGCTAAACCCATACTAAAAAAATATCATTTTTTCACTGATGAAATGCCACTTGTAAAGACATTCGTGCGTGCACTTCAATATTACCTGGCATTTAAAGGTCACCACTGTTGTATAGAAACATGCCTCATAAAAAGCAAAGTACGGTACTCGTACAAGGTTGTGAGCACATGTATGTAAACTAAAGATCATACCATAATAAGTAAGGCAAGGTCAGTGTCTGACATTTGGACAACTTCTCCTGAGGTTTTTGCTCGACATTAGTTAGGTCTAACATTTGGAAAATGCCAAAGCATTAAGAGGATAAGCGACAATCTTGACTTTTTGATAACTTCCCCGTACCGCCCCGTTCTTCGTAACTTCCCCGTACCGTCCCGTTCTACATAACTTGCATATATGAAAATCGCTATTAACTATGTGTTTGAATAGTTCAGAATGAAACTGTTGGCATATTACTTTAATATGTGAGAGTATATTAGACCAAGAATACACATTGTTCAAACCTATGGTAGGATAACGAAGAAAACAAATTGAATTCCAATTTCTGTTATCTCGATATTTAGATTTATGTGGAGGGTGACTGTTCAAAATGATATAAGATTAATAAATAGAGTTACACATTTAACGTTTGATAAATATGTTAAGATTGCCGTGTGCCACTTTAAAATAACAATGAATATGATGTGTTGACCCCGCTAGAACATGTCAAGCAAGTTATAATACGACATTAACAAACTCTGCACCACTTTAGATGATCTACTGGTTTGAATACTGTATCTAAATGAAAAAACTGAAAGGAGAATTATGCAACAGACCATGAGTAGTGTGGTGTATAAAATAAAAAAATGTACATTACCTATATAACTTAAAAAGAAAAAGGGAAAGGACAAGGAAAACGAATCTATGTGGACCATTTTTATTTTCAACCCAAACATACGTGATTATTTGAATGCGCTCTAAGCTGAACAAAGTTTTTCGAGAAAGCTCGCCATCCAGACACCGTCCTCCACTCCAACTTTTCAGGACATACCAGAACACACGTAATCCTAATACACTTAATTGTACTCACTATTAGAGTCTTCTACTTGAAATCACTTGCCCCTTACCGCTGTTGGTTCGATCCATCATGAGCCTAGGAATCTGCATGTGTGGAAGCTATCCAGCTGGCTTGAGGAACGTCCTGGTTCTAACCAGGTGCCCGCCCGTGCAAGAAAATTGCCCGGTGTAGATATAACACACCGGAATACACTCACACCTGTATATATACAACACACCGTAATGCACTCACACTTTTATAGATACAACACACCGTAATACACTCACACCTAAATAAATACAACACATCGTAGTACACTCACACCTGTATAGATATAACACACCTTAATACACTCACACCTTTATAGATACAACACACCGTAATACACTCACACCTGTATATATACAACACACCATAATACACGCACACCTGTATATATACAACACACCGTAATACACTCACACCTGTATATATACAACACACCGTAATACACTCACACCTGTATATATACAACACACCGTAATACACGCACACCTGTATATATACAACACACCGTAATACACGCACACCTGTATATATACAACACACCGTAATACACTCACACCTGTATAGATATAACACACCGTAATACACTCACACCTTTATAGATACAACACACCGTAATACACTCACATCTGTATATATACAACACACCGTAATACACTCACACCTGTATATATACAACACACCGTAATACACTCACACCTGTATATATACAACACACCGTAATACACGCACACCTGTATATATACAACACACCGTAATACACGCACACCTGTATATATACAACACACCGTAATACACTCACACCTGTATAGATATAACACACCGTAATACACTCACACCTGTATAGATATAACACACCGTAATACACTCACACCTTTATAGATACAACACACCGTAATACACTCACACCTGTATATATACAACACACCGTAATACACTCACACCTTTATAGATACAACACACCGTAATACACTCACACCTGTATATATACAACACACCGTAATACACTCACACCTGTATATATACAACACACCGTAATACACTCACACCTGTATATATACAACACACCGTAATACACGCACAACACACCGTAATACACTCACACCTGTATATATACAACACACCGTAATACACGCACACCTGTATATATACAACACACCGTAATACACTCACACCTGTATAAATATAACACACCGTAATACACTCACACCTGTATATATACAACACACCATAATACACTCACACCTTTATAGATACAACACACCGTAATACACTCACACCTGTATAGATATAACACACCGTAATTCACGCACACCTATATAAATACAACACACCGTAGTACACTCACACCTATATAGATATAACACACCGCAATGCACTCCTGTCGTTAATATAATTGCATTTAAGTATATCAAATTCACTCATTAAAACGGGTATCTTTTAAACTATAACACATCATAACAGAATACGCATTTTGAATTTCAAAACAGTGGTCCGTTTCAATATAAGTACATATAAAGTTCAGTTAACCTGTAAAAAGATAGCTGCATCAGTTCTGATCAATGTCACGCCACAAAGCCGTTGATGATTTTTCGATAAACCTTTGTAAATACATTAAAAAAAGTTCAGTATTGCATTAAACATTAGTGCATATGCGATTACAAATATCAAGTGTATTAACCCACCAATACAAAAGCCTGTCACACGCTTTGTGAGCTCCTATTGGTTCTTCGGATCCTATTGGCTGACGTCACCAGACATGACATGTCACGTGGTAAAGGTCAATCTGTCTATGTTGATCGGAGTATATAGCGTACAACTCATCGCTACTGAAGCATTTTCTGTTTAGGAAGCGGTATGGTACATATCGAAAACACAAATCTACTTGGAGTAAAATAACAGTTTGACTGTGCATAATTATTGGGAAAAAACATTTGTGAAAGTATCACATATTTAAACAGGATTTTAAATGAACCTGGTTGCGAGTAAAATACAAATACAAAACACATCTACAAAAATGAAGCACATTATTGGAAACAAGTTGACGTGCGATGTGGACAACTTCAGTCAGTCGACTTCCAATGATGGATCCGAGATTAAATGCGGACGACTGTGCCTTGTTCAGCAACACAACGGAAAGATGCTGAGAGTTAACGTGTTTGTCCGTGTGTACAAAAGCTGTTTCGAACATTACGCTGTGCTATACAAAGACCAGTGCTACAACCTACAGTCCGGATATATCAGTTTAAAGAACTGCATTGTGAACAAAAGTACGGACAAACAAAACCAAGTTCGTGTGACACTAAATGACTATGAGGGTACAGGTGTCATGTTCGAGACCACATCGAGCCAGGAAGCCACCGACTGGCTTAATGCGCTCCAACCACAGATCATTTCATCATCACCGCCAAAAAGTTCCATATCTCCAAGTTTATCGCCAGTCATTCCTAGGTCGCCGCTGATGCCGACGCTGGCAGAGGAAACCGACGAGGACGATTGAAAATTGATAGTATGTCGATATTGTGTTTTCATCGAATGGATCCCAAAATCCAAATAATTGGCAACGCTGCATTTTGCGTTTTGCGTCACACTAAGGATTCCAAACAAACATGGAGCAAATTATAGTGTTTTACGTAAATACAGGCGCCGGCGAAGTGTAGGTGTAGACGCTGTAGAAGTCGTTGAGCTCAAATCATCCAGAACTGTGAAATCATTATCATGTCATTTTAAACGACAGAAATATTCCAGACTAAGATGGGTCGTATAAGAGAGAAGGGCGAATGTGGATGCATTAGTCAACCCTAATGGAATTATACGGTAGATTTTCCATTTGTCATTAGTCAGAGCTATGTTGACAAAATGGGATTGGTGAAATATCGTTTAAAAACATACCGATACTAAATCCTATAGAACACTGAGGAACTGAACGTATTCATTGGAGTCATTCAAGAGTTTGGGACAATAAACAACAGTTTTATGTTTATAGGATAACAGAAAGCGGATATTAAAACGTGTTTATCTGATTTGCGAAAACCTGCGTGTACATTTGTGACCTCATTTAAACTTACCTCTCCTAATCCAGTCAACAAGTATTGAAGCAGACGATAACAGTTTACCTGAGAAACCACGCGATACCACCTGTACGAAAATGAGGTGATACGGTACAATATCTCGTTTGGCACACGCCGAGTTTATGATAAGACAAGAAGAGTTAACGCCCTTAGTAATGGCTTCGCGAGTAAACTGCAAAACTTGATTACATTATCAGAAATCATGTTCCGTATTATCATTAGGCGTGACGTTAATCATACTTTGCCACTTTGAAGTTTGTAGAACAATACTGGGAAAACAATATGTTATTCCACCAATATGATATGACTCATTGTGCTTTTGGATATCAGCTGGTTTACCTTCAAGGAGAGGTGTTGATTTGAACTTTAGACAAGTACGAACTGACATGCAAGAAATCTATTGCCAAAAAGATGAGTCATGCTTTATACTACTGTATATATGATACGTCTTGCAATAAAGAAAACGGGTGCAATGTATTTATACAAATACGATTGGCATTATAATTACGTAATAGCAACTTATTTTGTAAACATAATTTAAAATATTGCATTTGATATATATTTGCATTTTTTCCTTCTGTTTCTTCTTTCTTTTTATCCTCTTTGTTTTCTTCTCTTTTGTCCAACACTTTTTATGATTAGTTCTGTCCACTTTCTACTCTCTCTCCCTCCCTCCCTCCCTCCCTCCTTCTCTCTCTCTCTCTCTCTCTCTCTCTCTCTCTCTCTCATTTTTGTATTTAAACTATCATTATTGTTAAATTATTATTGTTAAATTATTGATTGATTGCATTAAAATGTTGAAATTTATATGGTTTTCTTTTGATATGATATACTCATATTACACATGATGACGTTTCGATTTAATGTATACCACATTTAATTGTTCATCTCCATAATGATATTCGGTTATTATTGACAAGCGTGACGAGAAAAGCAGTGCGTGGGAAACATATTGTTTAAGGCCCAAACATATAATATGTGTTTTTCCACTATGGCAGATCTAAAAGCATGGGGTAATAGAGTGTATAGAGTGTTTTTTTTAATTAACGTAGGCTCGGTGCCAAAAAATATAGTATGTCGGGATATCGGAAACGCCCATGTCGTTTTGTCCGTGAATTCTCAAAACCACTCGGCTACCTAAAGAATGAAAAATATATAAACGTCTCTTTTTGGAGTTTCCGAATACAATACAATGTGAACTCGCTTCATACGTCCCATAGCACCATTAAACTTGTGTATACAGGATACAACTGTTTTATGCAGGTAAACGTGAATTGACAGAGCGATTATCACGCACATGCTATTATAACTAATATGTAACACTTACGAGAGTCTGCATTTATTTTTTGTATTAACGGTTTAATCAAATATTGGGCGCGGCTCCAAATTGCGGGCTGCCGGCAACACATATATATATCATGGCAGCCCTTAACATGTTTCACAAAAGAGCGCATGACCCATAAGCCTGATACTCTTTATAGAATTAACTATAAATACAGATTATTTAACATGTTTGTTCTTGATTACCTGACATTTTGCTTGCGCAGAATAGCAACTATTATTAGGGGAACATTCGTGACTTTAAAGGGAATGGAGGTGATCTGGAAGATGTAATTGGTCCACTACAAATACAAGAGAAATCCCTCCTTGTGTGCTTCAGTTTCATATGAAATCTGCATTATATCCCCATAATAAGTTCGGTTGAATTATTATTCATGAAAATGTTGAACTGTACAATCCGACGACTTGGAATGTTTTTGTTGTTAAACCGTCAATATGAATTCATACGTGCTTTATATTGTCAGCAGGTGTACATATTATTAAATAAAGTGTGGTTAAATCACCCAAACCAGAATTTGGTATAGCCTTAAAGTATCACGTGAATTAATATGAATGAATTATGCACCAGAAACCAGCCGAGTCGTCGAGTTTTCCCGACCAAACTATTTCATTAACAATAATTAAACGAATCGACATTGCTTAATCTTATGATGGTCTTACTCGTATTTGTACTGACACACAATATTCTTCCAGATCGTCTACAGTAGCTTTAGCAATTCATCAACATGAATTGGTCTATAAATTAACAACTATTATATAGGAAGCCTTACGTACGCCCGATATTCAAAATGTTCAACATGTTTAACGCTTTTTATTTCAGTAATATATTTTAAACTATCAGCTATACAACCTTCACATTTTGTCAGTGAGTGTATAACGACACATATCATACATATAATACGCCCATATGTGTCCATGACCTTGACATGTCGGCTTCAAAGGACTGCAAAATGACTTTGAAAAAATGTTGAACAAATGTTTACTTTGGAACTATGAGTGACACAACTTTTAAATTTGGTCAGTGGGTGTAATACGGGTCACACCATACATATATCACATCAATATTATGTCCATGACCTTACCATTTAACTTTAACCCTTTCGCTGCCACAGTCGAAGACCAGAGTAAACACAGATCAACCCATACGTCATGTACATGAGGATTAGGGTTTACACTGTTGGCCACTCAGTAAGAATAATTTAAATTTAGCAGACCACAGGCAGACGGCGCGTACCCTACCCCGCCCACACCCTACCCCCCCCCCCCCTCTACTACCCCCTCCCCCTCTACTACCCCCCTCCCCCTCTCTACTACCCCCTTCCCACCTGTTTCTCTACTACCCCTCTTAAATATGTTTTCAATAAACTGTTCTACTTGGTTTTCAATGAAAAAAAAAAAAAAAATACATACTCTCTATACCATATAAAGGTCTCTGACTCTTTAATAAAAACTGATAAAAACAGCTATAGACCTCGCTTAAAGCCTTGCTGTGCTTGTATTTTTGGTCACAGCATCGTCATTCCGATTCGAATCAATAGGGTACATATTATAACAAATAGCCACAATACTGATTTCTTCAATGTGTACTTTATATCGCATCAGCGAAACGTTAAAGACGTTTGAAAGTAGGTCGACTTCGATCTGACCTAAGCAATGCATTTTCTATGTACATGGTACGGTAGTGGGAAATATCTATCTGCGACGACTCTCGCATAAATATGCAACGTGATAATTGAAAGAAAACCGTTTAACAACACTCACCGGTACGAAGAACTTCCAGGAGTAATCACAGACGCTGTAATCGAGTTCTTTCACAAACCGTTATTTGTTTTTAGTTTCGATTCACCATGTTGAAAATACGTCACCCGGATTGGTCCAGTCTCATTTCCGGTCGCCTTGTACCCAGCTTCATATCGTAAGTATTAAGGTAACAAGGAAACCAGTAATTTAATTCAACATGGTGAATCGAAACTAAAAACAAATAACGGTTTGTGAAAGAACTCGATTACAGCGTCTGTGATTACTCCTGGAAGTTCTTCGTACCGGTGAGTGTTGTTAAACGGTTTTCTTTCAATTATCACGCTGCATATTTATGCGAGAGTCGTCGCAGATAGATATTTCCCACTACCGTACCATGTACATAGAAAATGCATTGCTTAGGTCAGATCGAAGTCGACCTACTTTCAAACGTCTTTAACGTTTCGCTGATGCGATATAAAGTACACATTGAAGAAATCAGTATTGTGGCTATTTGTTATAATATGTACCCTATTGATTCGAATCGGAATGACGATGCTGTGACCAAAAATACAAGCACAGCAAGGCTTTAAGCGAGGTCTATAGCTGTTTTTATCAGTTTTTATTAAAGAGTCAGAGACCTTTATATGGTATAGAGAGTATGTATTTTTTTATTATTTTTTTTCATTGAAAACCAAGTAGAACAGTTTATTGAAAACATATTTAAGGGGGGTAGTAGAGAAACAGGTGGGAAGGGGGTAGTAGAGAGGGGGAGGGGGGTAGTAGAGGGGGAGGGGGTAGGGTGTGGGCGGGGTAGGGTACGCGCCGTCTGCCTGTGTAGCAGACGACATTCGAAATTTGGCGGCGAAAGGGTTAAAATGACTTTTTCTTTCGATAAATTTCGGTTTAAAACGATTGAAACATAACTTAGAAAACAAAATTTTAAACATTTGCTTAGCGCGTTGTTTTTTTCAACAATTTGAACTATAAGCAACTTTCAAATTTTATCAGTAGGTGTACACAATTATATAACTAAATGCTATTAGTTCTTATAACGTCCGGCTACTCTTATTTCAACAGGCACGTTTTATAACAGATGTACACTGTTTCTAAACCTACATGACGACGATATATATAAGTATTATATATAATGCATAATATAAGCGACTTTAACCAGCCAGGCCAAAACCCCAAACTGATAAAAAAAATCACCACATCACTTGCGCCAACTGACCAGGAAAAGAAATACATTCAGCGCAGACCTGCCGTAACCAGGATTTGAACCTGGGTTGTCGCGGCCACAACGCGAAGTACTAACCACTATACGATCACGGCTATCACTGCTGAACTTGCTTATCAATGACATGCAATAGATGCCATACAAACCATTATCGTGTGTACTCATACTGTTTATAGACCCTCCTGATCCTATCTGGACATAGCCAGCATTGCTGGTTGTTTCTTACAGTATTTAACTGTATATTTGAAATTCTGTTGAACAGCTCATTAACACATTGGCTTATTTAGAGCCGCTTCTTATGTAGGGCGACTTTAACCAGCCAGGCCAAAACCCAAAACTGGAACCTCGAATTAATATTATCAACTTGTAATTCATTTTACGAATATTCAGTCACGGGTATTTTAAGAACCTGTGAATAAACATATACTTTTAATCGGCACAAATACATTATTATATTACCTGAACACATGGATAGAGTTTGGATAAACGGTTTTGTAGTGTAATTTGGTCGTTATATAGCCTTTAAATACGTCGGTCACACATTCGACTTGCCGGCCGCAGCCTTTTAGTTTTAAATAGCTATCATTGCAGATCCCCAACCGAAGTTTTACCTTTGAGGCACTGTTTGAGTGTATGACATATTTCTTGGTGAGATGCATGCATAAACACATTTAAATAAATCATATCATTCGTCCAAAACGAACATTGCCTAGCGTTAGGTAAAAACTTTGACCCCAAATTATAAGCTGATTTTAGTACGCGACCAAACGTGTACAAAATCGATCCATTTCAAAGTAACAGAGCGGTACGTGAAATACTATGACGTGCTACATACGTCTAATTTGTATGGAAATAAAATACAATTATTTCAATCCATTGCCCAATGTACAGAGACGAACATTGCGTGTAACATTGCTAAATACCCTGACCTTGACCTGTTTAGGTACGGACCTGATCTTATTTTTGTTTGTTTGTAAGGTGGTTTACGTCATTTTCAACACATGTAAGATTATATATGACTGTCGACTTTTTGTGGTGGAGGCAGACCACCCACTTTTCCTGGGTAAAACCAGTATTGTACACCTCCCGTCATCCGTACGAATCGACACTTCCTCACTTACAAGTCGAGCTCCCAGTGGGATTCGAACCCGCTGCGGTGAGAGGCGGGAAGAAGAGCTAACTATTCATCAAACATGATCGCATTACATTACAGTACTACTGAAACCATGTGTATTACATTATAGTAAAGCTGCAGACATGTGTATTACATTATAGTAATACTGCAGCCATCTATTACGTTATAGTAATACTGCAACCATGTGTATTACGTTATAGTAATACTGCAACCATGTGTATTACGTTACAGTAATACAGCAACCATGTGTATTACATTACTGTAATACTGCAACCATATGTATTTCATTATAGTAATACTGCAACCATGTGAATTACATAACAGTAATATAGCAACCATGTGTATTACAGTACAGTAAAACTGCAACCATGTGTATTACATTGCAGTAAAACTGCAACCATGTGTATTACCTTACAGTAATACTGCTACCATTTGTATTGCATTTCAATAATTTTGCAACCATGTATATTACGTTATAGTAATACTGCAACAGTCTGTATTACATTATAGTAATACTACAACCATGTGTACTATATTATAGTAATACTGCAAACCATGTGAATTACATTACAGTAATACTGCAGCCGTGTTAATTACAATACAGTTATACTGCAACCATGTGTATTACATTACAGTAATACTGCAACCATGTGAACTACATTACAGTAATTCTGCGACCATGTGTTTTACATTACAGTTATACTGCAACCATTTGTATGCCATTATAGTAATACTGCAACCGTGTGTATTACATTATAGTAATACATTAAGCTCTCTGAACTTATTTTAATCATTCTCGCTGTCTTCCTGTGTAAAACCCGTACTAAGCAAATACAGATATAATGTCTGGATCAGGGGAACAACACATATTGTCGGGGCAGGGATCGAACCTATGACTTTTTTATCTTGGCTGCCAACACTCAACCACTAGACCACAGCGCTGCTAAATTAAAAATTAGTTCATAAGGATCACCGTATTACGTTAAAGCGCATGCGTCAGTGTGCATGGATTGTACTTGCACTTATTTATGTTAAAAAGTAGTTCGTGTGATCACACTATTGCATTATCGCGCATGCGTCATTGTGCATGACTTTTGCTTACTTCCAGCTGCATCTGCAAGTTAGTTCTCGATTTCGTATTAAAATGAAACACTATTCGATTCGTATTCAAAATGCTAGTTTTGATTTTAATGCTTTGCCTGGACCTTCTCAGCCATCTCAACTCTAACAGTACTACAAGACCGTTACTTGCGCTTCCCAACTATTCTTATGTTAGTACGATAAGTATACAATTAATTATGGACATACTATAAAAGCTCATTGTTTCATAGGTCAGGAAATACTCTGAGAAAGGTCCAAGTCCACAACATGTGTGTGTTTGACCTGAAATGTTATTGTCGTAGAGCATAAAATTAGCCAAGCTCCACCGGCCCCATAATATCAAAAACGTTCCAACACCGATGTGATGTGTTTATTTGAATAAAAAAAATCACAACATCACTTGCGCCAACCTACCAGAAAAAAAATACATTCAGCGCAGACCTGCCGTAACCAGGATTTGAACCTGGGTTGTCGCGGCCACAACGCGAAGTACTAACCACTATACGATCACGGCTATCACTGCTGAACTTGCTTATCAATGGCATGCAATAGATGCAACAAAGTATTATCGTGTGTACTCATAATGTTTATAGACCCTCCTGTTCCATAGCTGGACATAGCCAGCATTGCTGGTTGTTTCTTACAGTATTTAACTGTATATTTGAAATTCTGTTTAACAGCTCATAAACACATTGGCTCATTTAGAGCCACTTCTTATGTAGGGCGACTTTAACCAGCCAGGCCAAAACCCAAAACTGGAGCTTCGAATTAATAGTTATCAACTTGTAATTCATTTTACGAATATTCAGTCACGGGTATTTTAAGAACCTGTGAATAAACATATAGTTTTAATCGGCACAAATACATTATTATATTACCTGATCACATGGATAGAGTTTGGATAAACGATTGTGTAGTGTAAGTTGGTCGTTATATAGCCTTTAAATACGTCGGTCACACATTAGACTTGCCGGCCGCAGCCTTTTAGTTTTAAATAGCTATCATTGCAGATCCCCAACCGAAGTTTTACCTTTGAGGCACTGTTTGAGTGTGTGACATATTTCTTGGTGAGATGCATGCATAAACACATTTAAATAAATCATATCATTCGTCCAAAACTTTGCCAGAATTTGGTGTAGCCTTAAAATATCATATGAATTAATCTAAATGAATTCTGCATCAGAAACTAGCCGAGTTGTCGAGTTGTCGAGTTTTCCAGACCAAACTATTTCATTAACAATAATTAAATCGAATCGACATTGCTTAATCTTATGATGGTCTTACTCGTATTTGTACTGACACACAATATTCTTCCAGATCGCCTACAGTCGCTTTAGCAATACATCAACATGAATTCGTCTACAAATAACAACTATTCTATAGGAAGCCTTACGTACGCCCGATATTCAAAATGTTCATCATGTTTAACGCTTTTTATTTCAGTAATATATTTTAAACTATTAGCTATACAACCTTCACATTTTGTCAGTGAGTGTATAACGACACATACCATACATATAATACGCCCATATGTGTCCATGACCTTGACATGTCGGCTTTAAAGGACTGCAAAATTACTTTGACAAAATGTTAAACAAATGTTTACTTTGGAACTATGAGTGACACAACTTTTAAATTTGGTCAGTGGGTATTATACGGGTCACACTATACATAATATTCTCCAATACCATTTAGCTTTAACCATTTCGCATCCACAGTCGAAGACCAGAGTAAACCCAGATCAACTCATACATCATGTACATGCGGATTAGGGTTTACACTGTTGGCCACTCAGTAAGAATATTTTCCACAACACTTTATATATAAAATATCACCGGAAGGTTTGAATTCAAAATTTAGCAGACGACATTTGAAATTTGGACACGAAAGGGTTAAAATTACTTTTTCTTTCAATAAATTTAGGTTTAAAACATGAAACATGACTTAGAAAACAAATTTTTAAACATTTGCTTAACGCGGTTTTTTTTCTCGACAATTTGAACTATAAGCAACTTTAAAATTTTATCAGTAGGATTACTAAATGCTATTTTTTATTTCTAATAACGTCACGCTACTTTTATTTATTGTTTACAGTTCCTATCCTCCCATCAACAGGCACGTTTTACAACAGATGTACACTAAACCTACATGACGACGATATAATTATATAAGTATCATATATAATACATAATATAAGCGACTTTAACCAACCAGGCCTAAACCCAAAACTGATCAAAAAATAATCACCACATCGCTTGCGCCAACCGATCAGAAAAAAAAATACGTTCAGCACAGACCTGCCGTAACCAGGATTTGAACCTGGGTTGTCGCGGCCACAACGCGAAGTACTAACCACTATACGATCACGGCTATCACTGCTGAACTTGTTTACCAAAGACATTCAGTAAATACCATATAAACCATTATTGTGTGTACTCATAATGTGTATAGTCCCTCATGATCCTTATCTGGACAAAGCCAGCATTGTTGGTTGTTTCTTACAGTATTTAACTGTATATTTGAAATTCTGTTTAATAGCTCATAAACACATTGGCTCATTTAGAGCCGCTTCTTATGTAGGGCGACTTTAACCAGCCAGGCCAAAACCCAAAACTGGAGCTTCGAATTAATAGTTATCAACTTGTAATTCATTTTACGAATATTCAGTCACGGGTATTTTAAGAACCTGTGAATAAACATATAGTTTTAATCGGCACAAATACATTATTATATTACCTGATCACATGGATAGAGTTTTAGATAAACGGTTTTGTAGTGTAATTTGGTCGTTATATAGCCTTTAAATACGTCGGTCACACATTCGACTTGCCGGCCGCAGCCTTTTAGTTTTAAATAGCTATCACTGCAGATCCCCAACCGAGGTTTTACCTTTGAGGCACTGTTTGAGTGTATGACATATTTCTTGGTGAGATGCATGCATAAACACATTTATATAAATCATATCATTCTTCCAAAACGAACATTGCCTGGCGTAAGGTAAAAACTTTGACCCCAAATTATAAGCTGATTTTAGTACGCGACCAAACGTGTACAAAATCAATCCATTTCAAAGTAACAGAGCGGTACATGAAATACTATGACGTGCTACATACGTCGAATTTGTATGGAAATAAAATACAATTATTTCAATCCATTGCCCAATGTACAGAGACGAACATTGCGTGTAACATTGCTAAATACCCTGACCTTGACCTATTTAGGTACGGACCTGATCTTATTTTGTTTGTTTGTAAGGTGGTTTACGTCATTTTCAACACTTGTAAGATTATATATGACTGTCGACTTTTTGTGGTGGAGGCAGATCACCCACTTTTCCTGGGTAAAACCAGTACTGTACACCTCCCGTCATCCGTACGAATCGACACTTCCTCACTTACAAGTCGAGCTTCCAGTGGGATTCGAACCCGCTGCGGTGAGAGGCGGGAAGAAGAGCTAACTATTCATCAAATATGATCGCATTACATTACAGTACTACTGCAACCATGTGTATTACATTATAGCAAAGCTGCAGACATGTGTATTACATTATAGTAATACTGCAGCCATCTATTACATTATAGTAATACTGCAACCATGTGTATTACGTTATAGTAATACTGCAACCATGTGTATTACGTTACAGTAATACAGCAACCATGTGTATTACATTACTGTAATACTGCAACCATATGCATTTCATTATAGTAATACTGCAACCATGTGTATTACATTACAGTAATATTGCAACCATGTGTATTACAGTATAGTAAAACTGCAACCATGTGTATTACATTGCAGTAAAACTGCAACCATGTGTATTACCTTATAGTAATACTGCTACCATTTGTATTGCATTTCAGTAATACTGCAACCATGTATATTACATTATAGTAATACTGCAACAGTCTGTATTACATTATAGTAATACTACAACCATGTGTACTATATTATAGTAATACTGCAAACCATGTGAATTACATTACAGTAAGCCGTGTTTATTACAATACAGTTATACTGCAACCATGTGTATTACATTACAGTAATACTGCAACCATGTGAATTACATAACAGTAATTCTGCAACCATGTGTATTACATTCCAGTTATACTGCAACCATTTGTATTACATTATAGTAATACTGCATTATAGTAATACTGCAACCGTGTGTATTACATTATAGTAATATATTAAGCTCTCTTAACTTATTTTAATCACTCTCACTGTCTTCCTGTGTAAAACCCGTACTAAGCAAATACAGATAAAATGTCTTGCTCAGGGGAGCAACACATATGGTCGGGGCGGGGATCGACTTTTTGATCCTGGGTGCCAACGCTCAACCACTAGACCACAGCGCTCCTAAATTAAGAATTAGTTCATAAGGATCACCGTATTACATTATAGCGCATGCGTCAGCGTGCATGGATTGTACTTGCACTTATTTATGTTAAAACGTAGTTCGTGTGATCACACTATTGCATTATAGCGCATGCGTCATTGTGCATGACTTTTGCTTACTTCCAGCTGCATGTGCAAGTTAATTCTTGTTTTTGTATTAAAATGAGACACTATTCGATTCGTATTCAAAATGCACGTTTTGATTTTAATGCTTTGCCTGGACCTTCTCAGCCATCTCAACTCTAACAGTACTACTACTTTTTGATCCTGGGTGCCAACGCTCAACCACTAGACCACAGCGCTCCTAAATTAAGAATTAGTTCATAAGGATCACCGTATTACATTATAGCGCATGCGTCAGCGTGCATGGATTGTACTTGCACTTATTTATGTTAAAACGTAGTTCGTGTGATCACACTATTGCATTATAGCGCATGCGTCATTGTGCATGACTTTTGCTTACTTCCAGCTGCATGTGCAAGTTAATTCTTGTTTTTGTATTAAAATGAGACACTATTCGATTCGTATTCAAAATGCACGTTTTGATTTTAATGCTTTGCCTGGACCTTCTCAGCCATCTCAACTCTAACAGTACTACAAGACCGTTACTTGCGCTTCCGATCTATTCTTATGTTAGTACGATAGGTGTATAATTAATTATGGACATACTGTAAACGCTCATTGTTTCATAGGTCAATACTCTGAGAAAGGTCCAAGTCCACAATCAAAAACGTTCCAACACCGATGTGAATTATTTCAAAAGAAAATCACCACATCACTTGCGCCAATCGACCAGAAAAAAAATATATTCAGCGCAGATCTGCCGTAACCAGGATTTGAACCTGGGTTGTCGCGGCCACAACGCGAAGTACTAACCACTATACGATCACTGCTGAACTTTCATACCAAAAACATTCAGTCGAGATCATATAAACCATTATCGTGTGTACTCATAATGTTTTGTAGTTCTTCCTGCTTAGCCAGCATGCATTGCTGGTTGTTTCTTGAATACACATTTAACTGTAGATTTGAGATTCTGATTGATTTAACAGCTCATTAACACATTTGCTTATTTAGAGCCACTTCTTATGTAGTGTATACAGTATCTCCATTTACACGCATTTATACATGCGCAGTGCTCAGAAACCACAACCTGAACTCGCATCAATAGCACGCTGACAGCACGGGGCGCTCATTGTCATCCTTAGTATTACATGATTCTCTTTCAGATAGAACATCCGTCATTCAATATAATACGAACTTTGTCCGGTAAAAAGAGAGATCTAGTTGAAAATGCAGGCAACTCATTGTTCACAGAACAGTTGTGGTCATTATGTGTGTTTTGACCAGATATGTGAACATCTTACCAGTTTACGCTGCAATATATGTATAACACTAGAAGAGTGTCATAACACTAGAAGTGTGTTCCACGCAACTATGTCGCCTGCCATGTGCTTTTTTCAGAAGAACAATCTAAATATAAAGTTTGAAGACAGGGTGCAATCCTTCATGAATAGCGGAGAATTGCGGAGAAGATATATTTTATTATGTTAAAAGTTTATGAAAAGGGGCATTCATCTGCATTGGATAATTGATAAGGAAGAACTGTAATAAGTTTTTTGACCATAGTTCAATATTATGAGCTAGGTTAGGTGGCAGTTTAAAGTTTTATGAAAAGAGGCACAACCCTGCCGAAATGGAAGTCAGAGTTAATGGACACGCAAACGGCATTGAATAATTGATAACCACAATACTTTCATTGCTGAACTTTCTTATCAAAAATGACAGTCATTCAAGTCATATTCATCAAATAGGGTGTGTGCGTGCGTGCGCCATTATTGTTCATAGTCTTTCCGCATCGGTCTTTATCTGGACATAGTCATAATTTACATTGTGAATATACATTTAATTGTTGAATAGAAAGACTGTTTAATTAACAGATCATTAACACACTGCCTTTATTAGAGTAACTTCTAACAAAAAGAATATAATAGCATCATCGTTTGATTACATGCCCGGTTGGTATGTACATGCGCAGTGCCCAGAAACCACAACCTTAAATGTCCTCGCTTAGTATTACGTATGACGTCTCGATTTTATTTAATGTATTCCACATTTAATTGTTCATCTCCATAATGATATTATATGTTTGGGCTTTAAAAAATGTGTTTCCCTTGCACTGCTTCTCTCGTGTCACTCTTGTCAATGATAACCGCTTTCCACTAAGCATGGGGTAAAAGGGTGTATAGGGATTTTTATTTAATTAACGTAGGGTCGGTGCCAAAAATATAGTATGTCGTATGTAAACCACTCGGCTACCTAAAGAAAACTAAGGAAAATATTAAAACGTCTCTTTCGGAGTTTCCGAATACGATACAATGTGAACTCACTACATACGTCCCATAGCACCATTACATATTATTTAACCATATTACTCACATATATATATATACAGGATACAAATGTTTTATGCAGGTAAACGTCCTTTGACAGCGCGATTATCACACACATGCTATTATAACTTTTATGTAACACTTACGAGAGTATTAACTATAAATACAGATGCAGTAAGCATGTTTAGTTAACACATTACCTGACAGGTTGCTGGCGCAGAATAGCAACTATTATTAGGGTAACATTCGTGACTTTAAAGGGACTGGAATCTGGCCCACAACAAATACAAGAGAAAACCCTCCCTATGTGCTTCCGTGTCATATGGAACCTGCATATGTTTTAAATAAGCCGCATATTAAGTTCGTGAAAATATTGGAATGTAAAACACGACGACTTGGTGTGGTTTTGTTGTTAAACCGTCAATAAGAATTCACATGTGCTTTATATTGTCAGCAGTTGTACATATTATTAAATAAAGCGTGGTTAAATCACCCAAACCAGAATTTGGTATAGTCTTAAAGTATCATGTAAATTAATATGAATGAATTATGCACCAGAAACTAGCCGAGTCGTCGAGTTTTCCAGACCAAACTATTTCATTAACAATAATTAAGTCGAATCGACATTGCTTAATCTTATGATGGTTTTACTCGTATTTGTACTGACACCCAATATTCCTCCCGATCCTCTCCCGATCGCCTATAATCGATTTAGCAATTCATCGACATGAATTAATTGGTCTGCAAATTAACATCTATTATATAGGAAGCCGTGCCTATAAGACATGAATTTGAAAAGTAAAAATAAAGCAAACACAAAAGGGTACATTACACTAACACAAGCAGCGAACAATACATCGACGGGTTTTAATTTAAATTCATTTTGTCGAGCCGCTTTGGGAAAAAGCGAGACATAATCGGCACAATAACGTACATGAATTGGTCTATAAATTACCAACTATTATATAGGAAGCCTTACGTACGCCCGATATTCAAAATGTTCAACATGTTTAACGTTTTTTATTTCAGTAATATATTGTAAACTATCAGCTATACAACTTTCACATGTTGTCAGTGAGTGTATAACGACACATACCATGTAATACGCCCATATGTGTCCATGACCTTGACATGTCGGCTAAAAAGGACTGCTTACTTTGTAATGTTTACTTTGGAACTATGAGTGGCACAACTTTTAAATTTGGTCAGTGGGTGTAATACGGGTCATACTATACATTATCACACCAATACCATTTAGCTTTAACCATTTCGCTGCCACAGTCGAAGACCAGAGAAACCCCAGATCAACCCATACATCATGTACATGCGGATTAGGGATTACACTGTTGGCCATTCAGTTAGAATATTTTCCATAACACCTTATATATAAAATATCACCGGAAGGTTTGAATTCAAAATTAAGCAGACGACATTCGAAATTTGGCGGCGAAAGGGTTAAAATGACTTTACTTTCAATAAATTTAGGTTTAAAACGATTGAAACATAACTTAGAAAACAAAATTTTACGCTACTCTTATTTATTATTTAAAGTCCCTATCCTCCCATCAACAGCCACGTTTTACAACAGATGTACACTGTTTCTAAACCTACATGACGACGATATATCTATCTATATCAGTATTATATATATAATACATAATATAAGCGACTTTAACCAGCCATCCCAAATCCCAAAACTGATAAAAAAAATCACCACATCACTTGCGCCAACCGACCAGAAAAAAAAATACATTCAGCACAGACCTGCCGTAACCAGGATTTGAACCTGGGTTGTCGCGGCCACAACGCGAAGTACTAACCACTATACGATCACGGTTATCACTGCCGAACTTGCTTATCAATGGCATACAATAGATGCCATACAAAGTATTATCGTGTGTACTCATAATGTTTATAGACCTTCCTGATCCTTTAATATCTGGACATAGCCAGCATTGCTGGTTGTTATCTTACAGTATTTAACTGTATATTTGAAATTCTGTTTAACAGCTCATTAACACATTGGCTTATTTAGAGCCACTTCTTATGTAGGGCTACTTTCACTGCAGCCAGACCAAAACCCAAAACTGGAGCGTCGAATTAATAGTTATCAACTTGTAATTGATCTAACGGATATTCAGTCACGGGTATTTTAAGAACCAATGAATAAACATATACTTTTAAGCCGTCATTAGGGTCTCTACATAACTCTACACCAACCTCTACACACAATACATGTGACGCTCCCAAACACCAACGTGACAGGTCCGTATCTACCACTCGGAGTAATAGACGTCCACGGTCCCGAACTCGATCGGCGCAAAAAACCGGTAACCAGAGAGCAACCCAGAAGACGTCCCCAACTTCATATAGAACAGTACGTGGTGGATCAATGGTCAGCCAGCCACCTTCATCTATACCGGATGTCACACAGAACAATAGCCAGTCCAGAGATGCAGGTTAACGGGCACAGGAGAAGGTGCGTCTGAGATTTGCACTTTTAAATGTACAATGCCTAATATAAAAAAACTTAAATAAATTGCATTGTACAGAAACTATGTCTTTATTTCAAAACAATGATGTTATTATGTTTACAGAGACATGGTCAAACGAATTTCAAGATTTACAGGTCGAAGGTTACAAGTACTATGCTTTACATAGGACAAAATCAAATAAATCGAAACGTGAATCCGGTGGTATTATTTTATATGTAAGTGATACATTTGTAAACGAAGGAATTATATTTTTTCAGAGTGAAGATGATATTTTGTGGTTACGATTAGATGGAACCTTATTTTCATTAGAACACGACTTATTCATAGGTCTTTGTTATGCTGTGCCTGAGGGTAGCAGCAGGTTTAATGTTCTTGACGAAAACATTTTTGACCGTTTAATTGAGTCTATAGCACACATTCATAATAACACCGACGGAAAATGCAATATTGTATTAGCAGGTGATTTTAATAGTCGTACATCTGATAAACCAGACTTTGTAACTTTTGATTCTGTCAAAAATTTCGGTGATATTTTACCTGATGATTATTCTGTTGATACTTTTATACCTAGAGTTTCACAAGATAAAGGTAATATAAACGCTAATGGAAAGTCATTTTTAGATTTATGTAAACAAACACAGTTGAGAATTTTAAATGGTCGTGTTGGCGACGACGCAGGTGTTGGCAGAAATACATTTGTGGGTCATAGAGGTTGCAGTTTAGTAGACTATTTTGTTGTTTCTGAATCTATATTTTCTTTATTTGTAGCTTTTACAGTCCATGACCCTAATTTATTATCTGATCACTGTATTGTTGAATGTATTATGGAAAATAGTATGCATGATAATTTTGAACATGATATTGATAATGTAAATGAAAATGATGAAACAAGCTATAAGTCTATTAATCACAAATATGTATGGTCGGATGTTCGTAAAGCTGAATATGTTGATGCTTTAAACAATGACGATTTTATTGAACAGTTAGAAAATGTTACTATGTCAATCGAATCCTCAGATAGTATTGGTAGCTTAGAATCAAATTTAAATGCTTTTTCTAACCTTATGAGCTCTGTAACGGATCCTCTATTTAAGAAAAAGGTATATAAATCGGTTAATAAAAATAAAACATTTAAAAATGAATGGTATAATGAGTCTTGTGAAAATAAAAGGAAAATATTTCACAGTTATTTAAATTGTTTCAGATATAATAAAACAGATGAAAATAGACAATTACTTGTTAAAGCACGTTCTGAGTATAAAAACATATTAAAGCGCTGCAGAAGGGTTTATAATGATAATCAAACTCATATTCTTGAAAGAAATAAAACAAAAAATGCCAAACTGTACTGGAACATGCTTAAAGATACTTCTCATGTTAAACATCCAAATATACCATTGTCAAAGTTTAAAGAATATTTTAAAGCTGTTAATAATCCCGATGATCACTTTTTTAATCCAGATGATGATGTTTTATATTTCAACGAACGTTTTGTAAACGAAGAGTTTGATATTATGTTTAAAGAATTAGATGTAGTTATATCAACTGATGAAATCTTAAAGTCTATTAAGCAGTTAAAGAATGGTAAATGTGCCGGACCAGGTAATTATTTGAATGAATATTTTATAAATGGCACTTACAGATTAATGCCATTTTTGTTTTCATTGTTTAACTCTATATTAGATAATGGTATTTTCCCAAGTACCTGGTCTGAAGGATATATCATACCTTTACATAAGAAAGGAGCCATTGACGATCCTACTAATTATCGTGGTATAACACTGTTAAGTGTTTTAGGTAAATTATTTACAAGAATATTAAATAATCGATTGAACGATTGGGCCGAAAATTACAATGTTTATTTGGAAGCACAGGCCGGGTTTCGAAGGGGAATGGGTACCACAGATAATATATTCGTACTGCATGGTTTGATTACACACATTATTAACACTGGTAAAAAATTATATTGTAGTTTTATAGATTTTAGCAAAGCTTTCGATTATGTAGAAAGGAACACTTTATGGACTAAATTAATTAAATTTGGTGTAAGAGGTAAGATCCTTACAGTCATCAAAAGTATGTATGAAAATATTAAAACACGTGTAAAATTTGATAATATGTTAAGCAATGATTTTTCATGTATGTTAGGTGTGAGGCAAGGCGAATGTTTATCGCCGTTTCTGTTTTCAATGTTTCTAAATGACATTGAAGAACATTTTATATTGAACAATTTTGATGGTGTTGATACTTATATGACCAATCTATTTTTGCTGTTATACGCTGACGATATTGTGATATTTTCAGAATCATCAATTGGTTTACAGAAAGGGTTAGATATTTTAGCTATTTACTGTACAAAATGGAAACTTAAGGTTAATGTTAACAAAACAAAAATAATTATATTTAGAAAAGCTGGACTTTTACCCAGAAATCTTGTTTTCATGTTCAATAACTCTCCAGTTGAAATCGTTAAATCCTTGACCTATCTTGGCATTGTCTTTAGTCAAGGTGGCTCCTTTAATGAAACACAATTAAGTTTAGCTGGTAAAGCACAGAAAGCAATATTTAAGTTAAACAAATGTTTAATGAAATTTACAGATATGTCTGTGTCACACAGATTAGATTTATTTGATAAACTTGTGTTACCCATTTTATGTTATGGCTCCGAAGTTTGGGGATTTCAAAGTTCAGATAATATTGAGAGAATACACACTATTTATTGTAAAATGTTTTACGTGTTAAACGTTCTACTCAAAATGACTTTGTATATGGTATTCTTGGCAGATTTAGCATTAAGGATATTAGATATATTAGAATAATTAAATTTTGGTTGAAAATTGTTAACACTAATGACCAAAAGTATTGTAAACTTATATATAATATGCTTAAAATAGATGCTGATTTATACCCAAATAAAGTATCTTGGGTTACACGTGTACAAGATTTATTATCAAGGTTAGGGTTTCATGATGTTTGGCTCCAACAAAATGTTGGCAATAAACATGTTTTCTTAAGTATATTTAAACAACGTTTATATGATAATAGCTTACAAACGTGGCAAACTCGTATAGATAATTCAACCAGAGCTGTATTTTTTAGAGAAGTTGTTACATTTGGTACTCAACATTTTCTTAGTACTCTTAATATACCTAAATTTAGAATCGCTATGACGAGACTTATTGTTTCTTCTCATAATTTGTGTATAGAATCTGGCAGATGGCAAAGACCGAGAATGCAGGTCGAAAACAGATTATGTACTGTTTGTCAAAAAATAGAGGACGAATATCATTTTTTATTAGAATGCTTACTGTATAATGATTTGCGTAAAACGTATATAAACCGCTTCTACTGGACTAGACCAAGCATGTATAAATTAAAATTACTGTTCGAAACTCAAAATCAAAATGTAAAAAAGAAATTAAGTGTTTACATCTTCAAAGCATTTGAACTCAGAAAAATACAACATTCATAGTATCATTTGTAGAATAATCTCAGATTGTTACATGTCTGTATACACAGTTAAAACGTTTTACCTTTTACTTTTGTACACTGATCATAATGTTGTTTTTTTTGTGTGATTTTGTTTTGTTTTTGTAGAACTTTGGAAATCAAATAAATAGTAGAGAGCATTGTGGTATTTACAAACAAAAACGGCTATCACCTATCGTTGATTATACTGTAATATAAACTATATATGTTAGTATAGATAGTAAAATATCATTACAGATTATCTTCATAGTGGCAATATAATTTAAAAGTCTGTTTCTCACCTTCTCCGTTTATTTCTACTCCGCTTATTTTCTGTCATAAATTGTGTATATAGCATATATTCATATTACTAAAAATGCTGTTTGTTATCTTGCTATGTCAATTGCTTGTATGAATGTAAACTATGTCTCACGGGCCTCTGGCCTATTGATTGATGAATAAAGTCTTCTTCTTCTTTAATCGGTACAAATACATTATTATATTACCTGAACACATGGATAGAGTTTGGATAAACGGTTTTGTAGTGTAATTTTGCCGTTATAGAGCCTTTAAATACGTCGGTCACACATTCGATTTGCCGGCCGCAGCCTTTTAGTTTTAAATAGCTATCATTGCAGATCCCCAACTGAAGTTTGACCTTTGAGGTACTGTAAACAAATTTTAAATACATCATATCATTCGTCCAAAACGAACATTGCCTAGTCTTAGGTAAACACTTTGACCTCAAATTATAAGCTGATTTTAGTACGCGACCAACCGTGTACGAAATCAATCCATTTCAAATAACAGAGCGGTACGTGATATACTATGACGTGCTATATACGTCTAATTTGTATGGAAATAGAACACAATTATATCAATTCATTGCCCAATGTACAGACACGACACTGCTAAATACCCTGACCTTGACCTGTTTAGGTACGGACCTGATCTTATTTTGTTTGTTTGTATGGTATGGTCATTTTCAACACATGTAAGGTTATATATGACCGTCGATTTTTTGTGGTGGAGGCAGACCACCCACATTTCCTGGGTAGAACAAGTACTGTACACCTCCCGTCTTCCGTAAGAATCGACCACTTCCTCGCTTACAAGTCGAGCTCCCAGTGGGATTCGAACCCGCAGCGGTGGGAGGCGAGAAGGATCAGAGCTAACTATTCATAAAACATGATCGCATTACATTACAGTACTACTGCAACCATGTGTATTACATTATAGTAAAACTGCAGCCATGTGCAGTACATTATAGCAATAATGCAGCCATCTTTTACATTATAGTAATACTGCAACACTGTGTATTACATTATAGTAAAACTGCAGCCATGTGCAGTACATTATAGTAATACTGCAACCATGTGTATTACGTTATAGTAATAATGCAACCACGTGTATTACGTTACAGTAATATAGCAACTATGCGTATTTCAGTATAGTAATACTGCAACCATGTGTATTACACTATAGTAATACTGCAACCATGTGTATTACAGTATAGTTAAACTGCAACCATGTGTATTATATTATAGTAATACTGCAACCATGTATATGTCATTATAGTAATACTGAAACCATGTGTATTACATTTCAGTAATACTGCAACAATGTGTATTACATTATGGTAGTACTGCTATCATTTGTATTACATTTCAGTAATACATAACCATGTGTATTACATTAAAGTAATACTGCAACAGTCTGTATTACATTATAGTAATACTGCAACAATGTATATTACATTATAGTAATACTGCAACCATGTGTATTACATTACAATAATACCGCAACCATGTGCATTACATTATGATAATACTGCAACCATTTGTATTACATTACTGTAATAATGCAACCATGCGTATTACATTACAGTAATACTGTAACAATGTGTATTATATTACAGTAATACTGCAACCATATAAGTACTAACCACTATACGATCACGGCTATCACCGCTGAACTTGCATACCAAAGACGTTCAGCCCGATACTTTATAAACCATTATCGTGTGTACTCATAATGTTTATGGTCCTTCCTGATTCTTATCTGGACAGAGCCAGCATTGCTGGTTGTTTCATGAATATACATTTAACTGTAGATTTGAAATTCTGTTTGATTCAACAGCTCATTAACGCATTGGCTTATTTAGAGCCACTTCTTGTGTAGGGAGGGTATACAGTATCATCATTGACACCCATTTATACATATACATGCGCAGTGCTCAGAAACCACAACCTGAACTCGCATCAATAATAGCACGCTGACAGCACGGGGCGCTCATTGTCATTCTTAGTATTACTTGATTCTCTTTCAGATAGAACATCCGTCATTCAATATAATACGAACATGGTCCGGTAAAAAGAGAGATCAAAAGCCAACTCCTTGTTCACAGAGCAGTTGGGGTCATTATGTGTATTTTCATCGGAGATGTAAACATCTTACCAGTTTACGCTGCAATATATGTATAACACTAGAAGAGTGTTCCACGCAACACTTATCGTCTTATGTCGCCTGCCATGTTATGAATTTATGAAAAGGGGCATTCATCTGCATTGGATAATTGATAAGGAAGAACTGTAATAAGTATTTTGACCATAGTTCAATATTTTTATAGTTATGAGCTAGGTTAGGTAACAGTTTAAATTTTTATGAAAAGAGGCACAACTCTGCCGAAATGGAAGTCAGAGTTAATGGACACGTAAACGGCATTGAATAATTGATAACTACTTACTTTCATTGCTGAACTTTCTTATCAAAAATGACAGTCATTCAAGTCATATTCATCAAATAGGGTGTGAAGGTGCGTGCGTGTGCCAATATCGTTCATAGTCCTTCCGCATCGGTCTTTATCTGGACATAGTCATAATTTACATTGTGAATATACATTTAATTATTAAATAGAAAGACTGTTTAATTAACAGATCATTAACACACTGCCTTTATTAGAGACACTTCTAACAAATATAATATAATATCATCATCGTTTGATTACATGCCCGGTTGGTATGTACATGCGCAGTGCCCAGAAACCACAACCTTAAAACCCTCATCTATCTTTCCTCGCTTAGTATTACGTATGACGTCTCGATTTTATTTATTGTATATCACATTTAATTGTTCATCTCCATAATGATATTATATGTTTGGGCACTAAACAATATGTTTCCCTTGCACTGCTTCTCTCGTCTCACTCGCGTCAATGATAACCGTTTTTCACTAAGCATGTGGTAAAAGGGCGTATATGGGTTTTTTTTTAATTGACGTAGGGTCGGTGCCAAAAAATATAGTATGTCGTATGTAAACCACTCGGCTACCTAAAGAAAAATAAGGAAAATATATAAACTTTTCCTGGGTAAAACCAGTACTGTACACCTCCCGTCATCCGTACGAATCGACACTTCCTCACTTACAAGTCGAGCTCCCAGTGGGATTCGAACCCGCTGCTATGAGAGGCGAGAAGAAGAACTAACTATTCATCAAACATGATCGCATTACATTACAGTACTACTGAAAGCATGTGTATTACATTATAGTAATACTGCAGACATCCATTACATTATAGAAATACTGCAACCATGTGTATTACATTATAGTAATACTGCAATCATGTTTATGACATTATAGTAAAACAGCAGCCATGTGTATTACATTATAGTAATACTGCAACTTTTGTATTACATTACAGAAATACTGCAACCATGTGTATTACGTTATAGTAATACTGCAACCATGTGTATTACGTTACAGTAATACAGCAACCATGTGTATTACATTATAGTAATACTGCAACCATTTGTATTACATTACTGTAATACTGCAACCATATGTATTTCATTATAGTAATACTGCAATCATGTGTATTACATTACAGTAATATTGCAACCATGTGTCTTACAGTATAGTAAAACTGCAACCATGTGTATTACATTGCAGTAAAACTGCAACCATGTGTATTATATTATAGTAATACTGCTACCATTTGTATTGCATTTCAGTAATATTGCAACCATGTATATTACATTATTAATTAGCTTAACTATATTAGCCTTGTTTTACTAGAAACTCTACGTGTACACAATACGACGGAAACTCGGCCAATATGAACCGGAAGTCGGCCAATATGAAAAAACAAGGCCAATATGAAAATACGAGATTTAAGTGACGTCATTCACGTTAAGTAACGTCATTCGCGCGCGCTACTATAAATAAACGCAAAGTATGTCAAAATAATTTGAATAAAACAAATTATACTGTAGTGGCTGTTAATTAATAAAATTGTCATTAATTAAGTGGTTTCATATTGTCCGAGTTATTGGTCCTCGGACTGTCATATTGGCCCAAGGCCGAAGGCCTTGGACCAATAACTGGGCCAGTATGAAACCACTTAATTAATAACATCATATTATAGTAATACTGCAACAGTCTGTATTACATTATAGAATTACTACAACCATGTGTACTACATTATAGTAATACTGCAAACCATGTGAATAACATTACAGTAATACTGCAGCCGTGTTTATTACAATACAGTTATACTGCAACCATGTGTATTACATTACAGTAATACTGCAACAATGTGTATATGTCGTATGTATTATAGTAATACTGCAACAGTCTGTATTACATTATAGTAATACTACAACCATGTGTACTACATTATAGTAATACTGCAAACCATGTGAATTACATTACAGTAATACTGCAGCCGTGTTTATTACAATACAGTTATACTGCAACCATGTGTACTACATTATAGTAATACTGCAAACCATGTGAATTACATTACAGTAATACTTCAGCCGTGTTTATTACAATACAGTTATACTGCAACCATGTGTATTACATTACAGTAATTCTGCAACCAAGTGTATTATAGTAATACTGCAACCGTGTGTATTACATTATAGTAATACATTAAGCTCTCTGAACTTATTTTAATCACTCTCACTGTCTTCCTGTGTAAAACCCGTACTAAGCAAATATAGATAAAAATGTCTTGCTCAGGAGAGCAAAGGAGAGCAACACATATGGTCGGGGCGGGGATCGAACCTATGGCTTTTTGATCCTGGGTGCCAACGCTCAACCACTAGACCACAGCGCTCCTAAATTAAAAATTAGTTCATAAGGATCACCGTATTACATTATAGAGCATGCGTCAGTGTGCATGGAATGTACTTGCACTTATTTATGTTAGAAAGTAGTTCGTGTGATCACACTATTGCATTATAGCGCATGCGTCAGTGTGCATGACTTTTGCTTACTTCCAGCTGCATGTGCAAGTTAGTTCTCGTTTTTCTATTAAAATGAGACACTTTTCGATTCGTATTCAAAATGCTCGTTTTGATTTTAATGCTTTGCCTGGACCTTCTCAGCCATCTCAACTCTAACAGTACTACAAGACCGTTACTTGCGCTTCCGAACTATTCTTATGTTAGTACGATAGGTGTATAATTGATTATGCACATACTGTAAACGCTCATTGTTTCATAGGTCAGGCAATACTCTGAGAAATGTCCAAGTCCACAATCAAAAACGTTCCAACACCGATGTGAATTTTTTCAAAAGAAAATCACCACATCACTTGCACCAACCGACCAGAAAAAACATATATTCAGCGCAGACCTGCCGTAACCAGGATTTGAACCTGGGTTGTCGCGGCCACAACGCGAAGTACTAACCACTATACGATCACGGCTATCACCGCTGAACTTGCACACAAAAGACATTCAGCCCGATACTATAATAACCATTATCGTGTGTACTCATAATGTTTATAGTCCTTCCATTGCTGGTTGTTTCATGAATATACCTTTAACTGTAGATTTGAGCTTCTGTTTGATTTAACAGCTCATTAACACATTGGCTTATTTAGAGCCACTTCTTATTTAGGGTATACAGTATCATCATTTACACGTATTTATACTTACGCAGTGCTCAGAAATCACAACCTGAACTCGCATCAATAGCACGCTGACAGCACGGGGCACTCTTTGTCATCCTTAGTATTACATGATTCGAGTGTTACATGATTCTCTTTCAGATAGAACATCCGTCATTCAATATAATACGAACTTTGTCCGGTAAAAAGAGAGATCAAGTTGAAAATGCATGCAACTCATTGTCCATAGAACAGTTGTGGTCATTATGTGTGTTTTGACCGGAGATGTGAACATCATACCAGTTTACGCTGCAATATATGTATAACACTAGAAGAGTGTCATAACACAAGAAGAGTGTTCCACGCAACACGTATCTTCTTATATCGCCTGCCATATGCTTTTTTCAGAAGAACAATCTAAATATAAAGTTTGAAGACAGGGTGCAATCCTTCATGAATTGCGGAGAAGATATATTTTATTATGTTAAAAGTTTATGAAAAGGGGCATTCATCTGCATTGGATAAATGATAAGGAAGAACTGTAATAAGTTTTTTGACCATAGTTCAATATTTTGCGTTATGAGTTAGTTATGAGCTGGGTTAGGTAACAGTTTAAAGTTTTATGAAAAGATGCACAACCCTGCCGAAATGGAAGTCAAAGTTAATGGACACGTAAACGGCATTGAATAATGGATAACCACTATACTTTCATTGCTGAACTTTCTTATCTAAAATGACAGTCATTCAAGTCATATTCATCAAATAGGGTGTGTGCGTGCGTGCGCCATTATTGTTCATAGCTCTTCCGCATCGGTCTTTATCTGGACATAGTCATACTTTACATTGTGAATATACATTTAATTGTTGAATAGAAAGGCTGTTTAATTAACAGATCATTAACACACTGCCTTTATTAGAGTAACTCCTAACAAAAAGAATATAATAGCATCATCGTTTGATTACATTCCCGGTTGGTATGTACATGCGCAGTGCCCAGAAACCACAACCTTAAAACCCTCATCTATCTTTCCTCGCTTAGTATTACGTATGACGTCTCGATTTTATTTAATGTATACCACATTTAATTGTTCATCTTCATAATGATATTATATGTTTGGGCTTTAAAAAATGTGTTTCCCTTGAACTGCTTCTCCCGTGTCACTATTGTCAATGATAACCGCTTTCCACTAAGCATGGGATAAAAGGGTGTATATGGAATTGTTTTAATTAACGTAGTGTCGGTGCCAAAAATATAGTATGTCGTATGTAAACCACTCGGATACCTAAAGAAAAAAAAAACGAAAATATATAAACGTCTCTTTCGGAGTTTCCGAATACGATACAATGTGAACTCACTACATACGTCCCATAGCACCATTACACATTATTTAACCATATTACTCACATATATATACATGATACAAATGTTTTATGCAGGTAAACGTGCATTCATTGACAGAGCGATTATCACACACATGCTATTATAACTTTTATGTAACACTTACGAGAGTCTTAACTATTAATACAGATGCAGTAAGCATGTTTAGTTAACACTTTGGTGCTTGATTACCTGACAGGTTGCTGACGCAGATTAGCAACTATTCTTAGGGAAACATTCGTAACTTTAAAGGAACTGGAAAAATGGAAGAGTTAATTGGTCCACAACAAATACCAGGGGCATACCTAGAGCATTTTGAAATGTACGGCAGATATGAGAAGCGTAGCTGCGAAACGAGCAGCGACGCTGCGAGTGGGCCCCTCCCGCCGCTGGTGGGGGGTTGGAGGGCCTCACCCAAGAACATTTTGAAAATTAGGAGGCAAATGATGCGTTCTCAAGCTATATTTCAGCGTTAATATGGCATTTTGTTTGACACTAGCCCATATCCCCCTCAGCCTTCAGTTTTTATTGCATATTTGGAACTTTTGGAACTTTTATTTTTTCACTTTTGCTGACGAATTGTACGCATTGGCGTACGTGCGTATGCCTGGATACGAGCATGCATACAAGAGAAAACCCTCCCTATGTGCTTCCGTGTCATATGAAACCTGCATATGTTTTAAATAAGCCGCGTATTAAGTTCGGCTGAATTATTAAAATGTTGGACGGTAAAACACGACGACTTGGAGTATTTTTGTTGTTAAACCGTCAATATGAATTTATACGTGCTTTATATTGTCAGCAGTTGTACATATTATTAAATAAAGTGTGGTTAAATCACCCAAACCAGAATTTGGTATAGCCTTAAAGTATCATGTAAAGTAATATGAATGAATTATGCACCAAAAACTAGCCGAGTCGTCGAGTTTTCCAGATCAAACTATTTCATTAACAATAATTAAATCGAATCGACATAGCTTAATCTTATGATGGTTTTACTCGTATTTGTATTGACACCCAATATTCTTCCAGATCGCCTACAATCGATTTAGCAATTCATCAACATGAATTGGTCTATAAATTAACAACTACATGTATTATATAGGAAGCCGTACGTACGCCCGATATTCAAAATGTTTAAACTATTAGCTATACAACTTTCACATTTTGTCAGTGAGTGTATAACGACACATACCATACATATAATACGCCCATATGTGTCCATGACCTTGACATGTCGGCTTTAAAGGATCGCAAAATGACTTTGAAAAAATGTTAAACAAATGTTTACTTTGGAACTATGAGTGACACAACTTTTAAATTTGGTCAGTGGGTGTAATACGGGTCACACTATACATACATCACACCAATACCATTTAGCTTTAACCATTTTGCAGCCACAGTCGAAGACCAGAGTAAACCCAGATCAACCCATACATCATGTACATGCGGATCAGGGTTTACACTGTTGGCCACTCAGTAAGAATATTTTCCATAACACTTAATATATAAAATAACACCGGAGGGTTTGAATTCAAAATTTAGCAGATTAAAATGACTTTTTCTTTCAAATAAATTTAAATTTAGAACGATTGAAACATAACTTAGAAAACAAAATGTTAAACTTTTGCTTAGCGTGTTTTTTTTTCAACAATGAAAACTATAAGCAACTTTCAAATTTTATCAGTAGGTTTACTAAATGCTATTTTCTATTTCTTATAACGTCACGCTATTGTTATTGTTTAAAGTCCCTATACTACGATGGCCCATTTGGCTCACATTTACTTCACTTTTATTTCTTGACTTCCGCATTCCGCATTCCGCATTCCGCATTCCGAATTCCGCATTCCGCATTCCGAATTCCGCATTCCGCATTCCGCATTCCGAATTCCGCATTCCGAATTCCGCATTTCGTAGTAATATTTGCCAGCGCTATATATAACAGCGCTATATATCACCAGTGGTCCCCGTGTGGTTGCCGGGGAAGAATACAACCAACCACTGCAAACACACCGTCACATGCAGAGGGGTAGGACCCCCACCCTCCCCAACCCCCACCCCATTCATATTCATTTTGTCATTTTTTGTTCATGGTCATTAAAGGTCTTCATCATGACCCCTGCATTGTTTCAGGTGCCATCTCGCTCACATCACTAAGAGCAGTGGCAGAAAAACAATAAACAGTGCTCCAACGTAAATGGAGTATCTACAATAGAATTTGCAGCAACTCTGTAGTTCAGAATGAGAAGGTCCTAGGCCCATTCTCCATATTTTATCTCGATGTACATGGAGGATGAGCCTGGCATGTCCATGCCTGTTCGGCGCCATATAACCTTGCATGTGTTTGTGCGCCTTAAAACCCAGTTCAATTCAATATATCACTAGTGGATCCAGGATGATGTATAAACTCAGAGTGGGTCACTAGCGGATCCAGAGTGAAGCCCGTGTGGGCTGGACTGACTGAGATTTTCTAAATTATATAAGATATATTATATTAAGTCCCCCCACACCACCACCACACACCACACCCGTGAAAAGTCGCAAATGTTTGGTTTTTATTGTTAAAACATTTGGTCTAAGTTAGACTCTCTCCCCACGCCTCGAGGTTAAATACTGGATCCGCGTATGTTGATCTATCAAACTCGAGTTAAAAAATGTTTTGCTTTTTTAATTATGTAATTATTTTTAAGTTTCGAGTATTTATTAAAGCTTATTCGCACCACTTAGATATTAAGAGAAGGTAATGGCTTCGCCTCAGAGAGAATGAAAAAACAAAAAGCAAAAAAATAAGTTTTTTTTCATATTGGCACTAATAATAAATAAGAGTATTTTTGAAAAGCTTATATTTCATATTGAAGTTTATAGTATGAGTATATACAAAGAAAAAGCAGATACTCAAGTAGTGTATATTTATAGGGTATAATATTATATACGTTTATGGTGTATTTATACAAAGTATACACGGATACTCAGGTTATAGGGAATTTAACTTAATGTTATGGGGTTTATATAAGTAGTAAAAATAGGTTTATATAGTAGTAAAAATACAACAATCGTGGTCACTGGCAATATTCATACACTTTTATACATACACTTTTATATTACATGGTTATTAGATATAAAATATGAGAAATAATTGCATCTTTAACAGTAACACTGAGATTTCACAACACACATACATATATAATAGGGGCTTGTAGGGACCCGTAGTTACAGACAAAAACACTTCTTCATGTTTCCACATTTATCACATAAATCAATCGATAACCAAAGCATATGGTGCTATGGTGTTCCTGATGATTTTATACAATCACGTCAATATACCTCACATCAATATACTTCACATCGTCAACTTCTAATACCCAAATTCCTCCTTCCTTAATTAACACTTTATACTTTAATAATTACTGATTATATTAACTTATTTAACCTGCTTTACAAGTGTCCAATTTGAATTACACAATTTGAGAAAACTCCATTTTAACATTCTAGATATTTTCCCTTTAAATATTTCCTTCCAACTGCACAGAAGGTAGTTTCATGATTTAGGAGGTAAAATATACAACCAATAAAATTGAAGCATTATGAACTGGCCATTGTAATTGTCCAATCAAAATAATGTTACACTTCAATACACATATCAATATATTGGTCACTGTTAAAGGTATACTTCCATAATACAGTTAAAGGTATACTTCCTTCCATAAGGTTAAAGGTACACTTTCTACAATATAGTTAAAGGTACACTTCCTATACTATAGTTAAAGGTACTTATCGTAATGAACTTAACTATTTAAAAGAATATAAAACAATCACATCTTTAGTGAGAACTGACTACCACACATACATACAAGTGCACGCATAAACTATTATTATTATTATTATGATTATTATTATTATTATTATTATTGTTTTTATTATTATCTTACTACCTACTTCTAAATGCGGAATTCGGAATGCGGAATTCGGAATGCGGAATGCGGAATTCGGAATGCGGAATGCGGAATGCAGAATTCGGAATTCGGAATGCGGAATTCGGAATGCGGAATGCGGAATGCGGAATGCAGAATTCGAAATGCGGAATGCGGTATTCGGAATGCGGAATGCGGAATGCGGAATTCAGAAGTCAAGAAAGTGTTATGTGTGTGAGTGGTGTAGTAGCATTAGTAGTAGTAGTAGCAATAGTAGTAGTAGTAGTAGTAGCAATAGCTGTAGCATTAGGATTAGTAGTAGTAGTAGTAGTAGTAGTAGTAGTAGTAATAGTAGTAGCATTAGTAGTAGTAGTAGTAGATATAGTAGTTGTAGTAGCATTATACTTAGTGTAGTTGTTTTAGTAGTAGTAGTAGTAGTAGTAGTAGTAGTAGCATTAGTAGTAGCACTAGTAGTAGTAGTAGTAGTAGTAGTAATAGTAGTAGTAGTAGTAGTAGTAGTAGTAGTAGTAGTAGTAGTAGTAGTAGTAGTACTAGTAGTAGTAGTAGTAGTAGTAGTAGTAGTAGATCTAGTGGTAGTAGTAGTAGAATTGTTATTAGTAGTAGTTGTAGTAGTGGTAGAAGTAGTAGTAGTAGTAGTAGTAGTAGTAGTAGTAGTAGTAGTAGTAAAAGTAGTAGCAGTAGTAGTAGTAGTAGTAGTAGTAGTAGTAGTAGTAGATCTAGTAATAGTAGTAGAAGTAGCATTATTATTATTATTATTTGCGTTGTTTTTTTCATTCTCGCTGAGAGCCATTACCTTATCTTAAAAAATACGCTTTAATATATACCCGAAAGTTAAAAATAACATAATTAAAAAAGCAAAACATTTTTTAACTCGAGTTTGATAGATGTGATCCAAGGATCCACACACGCGGATCCAGGATTTTACCTCGAGGCGTGGAGATAGAGTCTAACTTAGTCCAAACGTTTTAACAATAAAAACCAAACATTTGCGACTTTTCACGGGTGTGGGGTGTGGTGGTGGTGTGTGTGTGGGGAGGAGGGGGCTTAATATAATATATATTATATAATTTAGAAAATCTCAGTCCGGCCCCAACTGGCTTCCCTCTGTATCCGCTAGTAATCCTCTCTGAGTTTACACATCACTCTGGGTCCGCTAGTGATATATAGCGCTGGCAAAAATTACTACGAAATGCGGAATGCGGAATTCGGAATTCGGAATGCGGAATGCGGAATTCGGAATGCGGAATGCGGAAGTCAGGAAATAGAAGTGAAATAAATGTGAGCCAAATGGGCCATCGTACTATCCTCCCATCAACAGCCACGTTTTACAACAGATGTACACTGCTTCTAAACGTACATGACGACGATATATATAAGTATTATATATAATACATAATATCAGCGACTTTAACCAGCCAGGCCAAACCCTAAAACTGATAAAAAAATATATATATATCACCACATCACTTGCGCCAACCGACCAGAAAAAGAATACATTCAGCACAGACCTGCCGTAACCAGGATTTGAACCTGGGTTGTCGCGGCCACAACGCGAAGTACTAACCACTATACGATCACGGCTATCACTGCTGAACTTGCTTATCAATGGCATGCAATAGATGCCATACAAACTATTATCGTGTGTACTCATAATGTTTATAGACCCTCCTGATCCTTATCTGGAAATAGCCAGCATTGCTGGTTGTTTCTTACAGTATTTAACTGTAGATTTGAAATTCTGTTTAACAGCTCATTAACACATTGGCTTATTTAGAGCCACTTCTTATGTAGGGCGACTTTAACAACTGGGGCGTCGAATTAATAGTTATCAACTTGTAATTCATTTTACGAATATTCAGTCACTGATATTTTAAGAACCTGTGAATAAACATATACTTTTAATCGGCACACATACATTATTATATTACCTGAACACATGGATAGAGTTTGGATAAACGGTTTTGTAGTGTAATTTTGCCGTTATATAGCGGGTTAGTGTCTTTAAATACGTCGGTCACACATTCGACTTGTGTATTACATTATAGCAATTCTGCAACCATTTGTATTACATTACTGTAATACTTCAACCATGTGTATTTCATTATAGTAATACTGCAGCCATGTATATAGTAAAACTGCAACCATGTGTATTACATTTCAGTAAAACTGCAACCATGTGTATTACATTATAGTAATACTGCTACCATTTGTATTACATTTTAGTAATACTGCAACCATGTATATTACATTATAGTAATACTGCAACAGTCTGTATTACATTATAGTAGTACTACAACCATGTGTACTACATTATAGCCATGTGTAAAACTGCAGCCATGTTTATTACAATACAGTTATACTGCAACCATGTGTATTACATTACAGTAATACTGCAACCATGTGTATTACATTACAGTAATTATGCAACCATGTGTATTACATTACAGTTATACTGCAACCATTTGGCAACCGTGTGTATTACATTATAGTAATATATTAATCTCTCTGAACTTATTTTAATCACTCTCTCTGTCTTCCTGTGTAAAACCCGTACTAAGCAAATACGGATAAAATGTCTTGCTCAGGGGAACAACACATATAGTCGGGGCGGGGATCGAACCTATGACTTTTTGTTCCTTGGTGCCAACGCTCAACCACTAGACCACAGCGCTCCTAAATTAAAAAGTAGTTCATAAGGATCACCGTATTACGTTAAAGCGCATGCGTCAGTGTGCATGGATTGTACTAACACTTATTTATGTTAAAAAGTAATTCGTGTGATCACACTATTGCATTATCGCGCATGCGTCATTGTGCATGACTTTGCTTACTTCCAGCTGCATCTGCAAGTTAGTTCTCGTTTTTGTATTAAAATGAAACACTATTCGATTCGTATTCAAAATGCTCGTTTTGATTTTAATGCTTTGCCTGGACCTTCTCAGACATCTCAACTCTAACAGTACTGAAGACCGTTACTTGCGCTTCCGAACTATTCTTATGTTAGTACGATAGGTGTACAATTAATTATGGACATACTATAAACGCTCACTGGTTCATAGGTCAGGCAAAAACCTTTCAACACCGATGTGATGTGTTTATTTGAATAAAAAAAATCACCACATCACTTGCGCCAAAAGACCAGAAAGTAAATACATTCAGCACAGACCTGCCGTAACCAGGATTTGAACCTGGCTTGTCGCGGCCACAACGCGAAGTACTAACCACTATACGATCACGGCTATCACTTCTGAACTTTCTTATCTATGACATGCAATAGATGCCATACAATCCATTATCGTGTGTACTCATAATTTTTATAGTCCCTCCTAATCTCCTCATTTGGCCATAGCTAGCATTGCTTGTTGTTTCATGAATATACATTTAACTGTAGATTTGAAATTCTGTTTGATTTACAATGAAAATCCTAGCGGCAGCACGGTTGAACTTTCGTATCAAAAGTTAGCGTTATCTTGACAAAGATTTGCGTGAATGCTTTGTTTGTTGCAACTAACACGTGTTACTATGAACATGATATGTCATTTCTTCATATTTACTTCTTTTTCTTTGCTTCCATGGGTTTTGCCTTACACGGGGCCTTAAAACACCATTAAGTATTCACTGACTGACTGGCTCGCTCGCTCACTCATTCATTCATTTATTACATGGGGCCTTATGACGACTGCGTTTAAAAAAGTTGTTTTGTGTTTGTATAGTGTTTTATGTCATTTGCAACACATGTAAGGTAAAAGTAATTTAAGGACTCTTCTGCGACAAGGACTATCACAACCTGACTTCTATGGTGATGTGATTTATAAACTTCGTAAGATTCTAGGTCATGATCACTTTCATACTATCTTTGTTAAACTTGTTAAAAAGTTTATCAAAAGAGGTTATGACCCTATCATTTTGCAACGTACTGCATGCTTGGTGGTGGACGCTTTTACAGTTCGCCACTATGCTTTCCTCTTTTAATTGTACGATGACCGGACAGGCTGTGGACCCTATGATGACGCCTACCTAAAGCCCATTGGGACGGTGGCGTTTGATGTTTGTCCATGATCTTTCTTGTCGTGCCCTTAATGGTTTATTCTCTTACTGCTCTGGCTTCTGCAAAGTCATTGAGTACCTTCATTGTGGCTTTCTAGGCTATTGTTTGTTTGTATTATATTTACACGAACATATTTGTATTTTACTTATATTGCCTATTGATGCTGCCTTGTTGGTTAGAGATTAGATCATGGCGGGGATTTCTTTATTTACACTGTCCTGTTTTAATGGGATGACAATAGGGTAAGTGTGAGGTTTGGTGCACCCTACAACCGGTTTAAATCCCCAGTGGCCTACTTTGCCACTGACCGTTCCAAGGCGGTAGCCCTATTGTCAACTCGTTTGTGTTTGTGATGTCGTTTGCATTTATTATTCCTTTTGCCTTTTTGTTTGTCTGTTTGCGTGTTTGTTTCTGTGTTTTGTGGTTGACTGTCCTCCTTGAATGCTACTTTCCCTGTCCGATCTTTTTATATTTCTTTATATATGACGGACGATTTTTTGTGGTGGAGGCAGACCACCCACTTTTCCTGGGTAGAACCAGTACTGTACACCTCCCGCCATCCGTAAGAATCGATACTTCCTCACTTATAAGTCAAGTTCCCAGTGGGATTCCAACCTGCAGCGGTGAGAGGCGAAGGTTTACAACGCAACGTCGTTAGCCATTCGGCCACGGAGACGATTCATTTGTTTTGAATGGAGTTTTACATCATTTTACATGATTTTAGCACTTACATTTGAAATTAAACAAATTGTTTGATGCATGTATATAAATATTACTTAATCACCAAAGAGGGTGGAATTGGAATGGGGAATGTGTGTGTTTGTGTGTGTGTGAGCGGGGAGGTGGTGTGAATTGCATGTTTTAACGGACTGAGCATGTATAAATGCGTGTAAATGGAGATACTTTATACCCTACATAAGAAGTGGCTCTAAATAAGCCAATGTGTTAATGAGCTGTTACAGGTAAACTCCTAGCGTCGGCACGATTGATCTCGGAAAGCAAAAGGCCGCGTTAATATGACAAATGTTTCAATAAATGTTTTGTTTGTTTGTAACAAACAGAAGTCGAGCGTTGGTTACTATAAATAGTTTTTAATGTCTATTGCTTGGGGTTCATTACACTTCGTGTTACACTTTCTGTCTTTCTTCTTTTTTCTTCTTTTTTTTCTTTAAAAACCTTTAACCACGACACAGAGATAAGGCTTAGGTTTGCGGTTGTGAAAACACAAAAGTTCAACGATATCTTTAACGTGCACGGGGTATGGCTCTCCCTGTAATGGGAGCGACCGCTTTACATTCCACTTGAAAGATGGCATAGTTTCAAAACACCTTGCACGAGTAAATTACTGCGGGAATAAGTTTTAAAAATCTGAGATGTGACCGCACTGTGATTCGAACCCGAAACCTTTTGAAAGAGTTGCAAAGATGCTAACCAATCGGCCATCGCAAATTTATATCAGTAAACATGTGTTGATAACGTTACATCTATAAACGTGGTATAATTTCCTAGAAGTCATGTTCATGGTGTCATTTTTGCCATGTTCATTAAAATTCGTCATCCCTGTATTGTTTCATGTGCTACTTCAGTGGTGGCAGAAAACAATGATCATGGCTCCAGTGAAAGATGTAGTGTTTACAATAGAATTTGCAACAACTGCAGTTCTGCAGATCAGCTCTGCAGTTGAGAAGGTTCTATTCCCATTCTGCATATGTGTTATCTAGAAGTAAATGGAGATCGGGCCTGTTCATTTCTGTTGGGGCCATATAACCTTTATGTGGTGACGTGCCGTTACAATTTCAATGCGGCTAAACTCCGACTTCATTCCGTCCATTAAACTGTTTGAATTATTTACGGATAATTATTTACTTCTAACTTCGTGCCTTTGATGGGGACATGAACTGCGCGGTCCCGTGTATCACCCGAGCACATTAAAGAACCATAGGAATAAATTTATTAGGAAGTGTAGGGCTGGTTCCTTGATTCCTATTCAGCATTGCCTCTCTATGGGCGGCTCTAAATAACGTGTATTGTGTTGAGGAGGCTCATAAACCAGAACCTGGCCTAATATTCATCAAACTTTTGAGCACAAGAATCGGATTCAGACTCAAAATCTCAAAAAAAAAAAAATCCAAATAAAAAACAATTTTACAAGCAAATTGCTATATGACAGAAACGAGCAATTTTAAAGGTAATTTAACAGAAAATGTCTGAAAACCACAATTCTTACCCATACATTTGTGTTGATATGGTTTGCAAAAAAAATGAGACTTTGAGTCTGAGTCTGATTATTGTGCTCAAAATGTTGATGAATTTAGGACCTGAACTCGCATCAATAGTACTCTGACAGAACGGGGAGCCCATTGTCATCCTTAGTATTACATTATTATATTTCAGATAGAACATCCGTCATTTAATATATAATACGAACTTGGTCCGGTAAAAAGAGAGATCAAAAGTTGAAAATGCAGCCAACTCCTTGTTCCCAGAGGGGTTGTGTTCATTATATTGATGCTATGTGTGTGTTTTGACCGGAGATGTAAACATCTTAACAGTGTACGCTACAATATATGTATAACACTAGAAGGGTGTTCCACGAAACACTTATCGACTTATGTCTCCTGCCATGTGCCATTTTCAGAAGAACAATCTAATTATAAAGTTTGAAGACAGGGGTGCAATCCTTCACGAATTGCGGAGAAGATATATTTTAATATGTTAAACATTTATGAAAAGGGACATTCATCTGCATAGGATAATTGATAAGGAAGAACTCTAATAAGTATTTTGATCATAGTTCGACTATCTTGAAAGTTATGAGCTAGGTTAGGTGGCAGTTTAAAGTTTTATGAAAAGATGCACAACCCTGCCGAAATGGATGTCAGAGTTAATGGACACATAAACGGCATTGAATAATTGATAAGCACTATACTTTCATTGCTGAACTTTCTTATCAAAAATGACAGTCATTCAAGTCATATACATCAAATAAGGTGTGTGCGTGCGTGCGCCATTATTGTTCATAGTCCTTCCGCATCGGTCTTTATCTGGACATAGTCATAATTTACATTGTGAATATACATTTAATTGTTGAATACAAAGGCTGTTTAATTAACAGATCATTAACACACTGCCTTTATTAGAGTAACTCCTAACAAATAGAATATAATAGCATCATCGTTTGATTACATGCCCGGTTGGTATGTACATGCGCAGTGCCCAGAAACCACAACCTTAAATGTCCTCGCTTAGTATTACGTATGACGTCTCGATTTTATTTAATGTATACCACATTTAATTGTTCATCTCCATAATGATATTATATGTTTGGGCTTTAAAAAATGTGTTTCCCTTGCACTGCTTCTCCCGTGTCACTCTTGTCAATGATAACCGCTTTCCACTAAGCATGGGGTAAAAGGGTGTATAGGGATTTCTTTTAATTAACGTAGTGTCGGTGCCAAAAATATAGTATGTCGTAGGTAAACCACTCGGCTACCTAAAGAGAAATAACGAAAGTATATAAACGTCTCTTTCGGAGTTTCCGAATACGATACAATGTGAACTCACTACTTACGTCCCACAGCACCATTACACATTATTTAACCATATTACTCACATATATATACAGGATACAAATGTTTTATGCAGGTAAACGTGCATTGACAGAGCGATTATCACACACATGCTATTATAACTTTTATGTAACACTTACGAGAGTCTTAACTATAAATACAGATGCAGTAAGCATGTTTAGTTAACACTCTGGTGCTTGATTTTGCTGGCGCAGAATAGCAACTAGTATTAGGGGAACATTCGTGACTTTAAAGGGACTGGAGGCGATCTGGAAGAGTTAATTGGTCCACTACAAATACAGGAGAAACCCCTTCTTATGTGCTTCCGTGTCATATGAAATCTGCATATGTTTTAAATAAACCGCATATTAAGTTCGGTAGAATTATTATTGATGAAAATGTTAGACTGTAAAACACGACGACTTGGTGTGTTTTTGTTGTTAAACCGTCAATAAGAATTCATACGTGGTTTATATTGTCAGGAGTTGTACATATTATTAAATAAAGTGTGGTTAAATCATCCAAACCAGAATTTGGTACAGCCTTAAAGTATCATATGAAATAATATGAATGAATTATGCACCAGAAACTAGCCGAGTCGTCGAGTTTTCCAGACCAAACTATTTCATTAACAATAATGAAATCGAATCGACATTGCTTAATCTTATGATGGTTTTACTCGTTTTTGTACTGACACCAAATATTCTTCTAGACTGCCTACAGTCGCTTTAGCAATTCATCAGCATGAACTGGTCTAAAAATAACAACTATTATATAGGAAGCCGTGCCTATAAGACATGAATTTGAAACGTAAAAATAAAGCAAACACAAAAGGGTACACCACACTAACACAAGCAGAGAAACAATACACTGACGTGTTTAAATTTAAAACTGAATTTGCAAACTCATTTTGTCGAGCCGCTTTGGCGAAAAGCGAGACATAATCGGCACAATAACGTGCGTACGTACGGATGTCCGTACTTACGTACGTACGCCCGATATTCAAAATGTTCAACATGTTTAACGCTTTTTATTTCAGTAATATATTTTAAACTATCAGCTATACAACTTTCACATGTTGTCAGTGAGTGTATAACGACACATACCATACATATAATACGCCCATATGTGTCCATGACCTTGACATGTCGGCTAAAAAGGACTGTAAAAAGACTTTGAAAACAATACAAAACAAAATGTTAAGCAAATGTTTACTTTGGAACTATGAGTGACACAACATTTAAATTTGGTCAGTGGGTGTAATACGGGTCACACTATACATATATCACACCAATATTTTGTCCATGACCTTACCATTTAGCTTTAACCCTTTCGCTGCCACGGACGAAGACCAGAGTAAACCCAGATCAACCCATACATCATGTACATGCGGATTAGGGTTTACACTGTTGGCCACTCAGTAAGAATATTTTCCACAACACTTTATATATATAATATCACCGGAAGGTTTGAATTCGAAATTTGGCGGCGAAAGGGTTAAAATGACTTTTCTTTCAATAAATTTAGGTTTAAAACGGTTGAAATCTAACTTAGAAAACTAAATTTTAAACATTTGCTTAGCGCGTTTTTTTCCCAACAATTTGAACTATAAGCAACTTTCAAATTTTATCATTAGGTGTACACAATTATATTAGTAAATGCTATTTTTTATTTCTTATAACGTCACGCTACTCTTATTTATCATTTAAAGTTCCTATCCTCCCATCAACAGCCACCTTTTACAACAGACGTACACTGTTTCTAAACCTACATGACGACGATATATATAAGTATTATATATAATACATAATATAAGCGACTTTAACCAGACAGGCCAAAACCCAAAACTGATACAAATATTCACCACATCACTTGCTCCAAAAGACCAGAAAAAAACACCTTCAGCACAGACCTGCCGTAACCAGGATTTGAACCTGGGTTGTCGCGGCCACAACGCGAAGTACTAACCACTTTACGATCACGACCTCATGCAATAGATGCCATACAAACCATTATCGTGTGTACTTAACCATCCTGATCCTTATCTGGGCATAGCCAGCATTGCTGGTTATTTCTTACAGTATTTAACTGTATATTTGAAATTCTGTTTAACGGCTCATTAACACATTGGCTTATTTAGAGCCGCTTCTTATGTAGGGCGACTTTAACCAGCCAGGCCAAAACCCAAAACTGGAGCGTCGAATTAATAGTAATCAACTTGTAATTCATTTTACGAATATTCAATCACGGGTATTTTAAGAACCTGTAAATAAACATATACTTTTAATCGGCACAAATACATTATTATATTACCTGAACACATGGATAGAGTTTGGATACACGGTTTTGTAATGTAATTTGGTCGTTAAATAGCCTTTAAATACGTCGGTCACACATTCGACTTGCCGGCCGCAGCCTTTTAGTTTTAAATAGCTATCACTGCAGATCCCCAACCGAAGTTTGACCTTTGAGACACTGTTTGAGTGTGTGACATATTTCTTGGTGAGATGCATGCATAAACAAATTTATATAAATCATATCATTCGTCCAAATCGAACATTGCCTGGCGTTAGGTAAAAACTTTGACCCCAAATTATAAGCTGATTTTGTACGCGACCAACCGTGTACGAAATCAATCCATTTCAAATAACAGAGCGATACGTGATATACTATGACGTACACACGTCTAATTGTATGGAAATAGAAAACAATTATTTCAATCCATGGTCAAATGTACAGACACCAACATTGCCTATAACATTGCTAAATACCCTGACTTGACCTGTTTAGGTACGGACCTGATCTTATTTTGTTTGTTTGTATGGTGTTTTACGTCATTTTCAACACATGTAAGGTTATGTATGACGGTCGTTTTTTTGTGGTAGAGGCAGACCACCCATTTTTCCAGTAGAACAAGTACTGTACACCTCCCGTCATCCGTAAGAATCGACCACTTCCTCGCTTACAAGTCAAGCTCCCAGTGGGATTCGAACCCGTAGCGGTGAGAGGCGAGAAGGATCAGAGCTAACTATTCATAAAACATGATCGCATTACATTACAGTACTACTGCAACCATGTGTATTACATTATAGTAAAACTGCAGCCATGTGCAGTACATTATAGTAATACTGCAACCATGTGTATTACGTTATAGTTATAATGCAACCACGTGTATTACGTTACAGTAATACAGCAACCATGTGTATTACATTATAGTAAAACTGCAGCCATGTGCAGTACATTATAGCAATAATGCAGCCATCTTTTACATTATAGTAATACTGCCAGCATGTGTATTACATTATAGTAATACTGCAGCCATGTGCAGTACATTATAGTAACACTGCAGCCTTCTTTTACATTATAGTAATACTGCCAGCATGTGTATTACATTATAGTCACACTGCAATTCAGCGCAGACCTGTCGTAACCAGGATTTGAACCTGGGTTGTCGCGGCCACAACGCGAAGTACTAACCACTATACGATCACAGCTATCACTGCTGAACTTGCTTACTGCAGACATTTAGCCCCATACGATATATAGAGGATATTTGTTGTTTTGGAGTGAATAACACATTTTATTTCATCGAGAAGTGAGAAAAATTTCGAGATGAAATAAAATATGTTATTCACGGCTAAATAACAAATTTTCTTTTTATTTTATGATTTTACAAACAAAGCAATTTCAATAACTAAACCGTTTTACACACGCTTCTTTCCTAGTCACGATGACGTAAAAAAAAACGTTACATGAAGTCACCTTTTTTGAAACCATTAACGTCACAGAAAGAAAGTAATTAAATAAACAATGGATTTAACAGTATAACAGTAGGAATATCGTGTGTTACTGTGTATGCATTTGAGTTGGTTGTACATTACAAAATTGTCCCGGCAGCTACTGTGGAAATAAAACTCTATATTCCACACTTTTATTTCACTGATAAAACACAGTATTTCATTGCTTATCATAAAATAAAAACCATTATCGTGTGTACTCATAATGTTTATTGTCCCTCCTGATCCTTATCGGGACATAGCCAGCATTGCTGGTTGTTTTATGAATATACATTTAACTGTAGATTTGAAATTCTGTTTGATTTAACAGCTCATTAACACATTGGCTTATTTAGAGCCACTTCTTATGTAGGGTATAAAGTATCATCATTTACGCGTTTTTATACATGCGCAGTGCTCAGAAACCACAACCTGAACTCGCATCAAAAGCACGCTGACAGCACGGGGCGCTCATTGTCATCGCTTAGTATTACATGATTCTCTTTCAGACAGAACATCCGTCATTCAATATAATACGAACTTGGTCCGGTAGAAAGAGCGATCAAGTTGAAAATGCAATCAACTCCTTGTTCACAGAGCAGTTGTGGTCATTATGTTGATGATATGTTTGTGTTTTGACTGGAGATGTAAACATCTTACCAGTTTACGCTGCAATATATGTATAACACTAGAAGGGTGTTTCACGCCACACTTATCGTCTTATGTCGCCTGCCATGTGCTTATTTCAGAAGGACAATTTAACTATAAAGTTTAAAGACAGGGGGTGCAATCCTTCACGAATTGCGGAGAACCTATATTTTAATATGTTAACAATTTATGAAAAGGGGCGTACATCTGCATTGGATAATTGATAAGGAATAACTGTAAGTTTTTTTACCATAGTTAAATATTTTGCAAGTTATGAGCTAGGTTAGGTTGCAGTTTAAAGTTTTATGAAAAGAGGCACAACCCTGCCGAATAGATGTCAGAGTTAATGGACACGTAAACGGCATTGAATCATTGATAACCACTTACTTTCATTGCTGAACTTTCTTATCAATGAAGTCATACACATCAAATAGTGTGTGTGTGTGTGTGTGTGTGTGTGTGTGCGTGTGCGTGCGTGTGTGCGTGCGCCATTGTTCATAGTCCTTCCGCATCGGTCTTTATCTGGACATAGTCATAATTTACGGTGTGAATATACATTTAATTGTCGACTAGAAATACTGTTTAATTAACAGATCATTAGCACACTGGCTTTATTAGAGTAACTTCTAACAAGTAGGATATATAGCATCATCGTTTGATTACACGCCCGGTGATAGGATATATAGCATCGTCGATTGATTACACGCCCGGTGATAGGATATATAGCATCATCGATTGATTACACGCCCGGTGATGGGATATATATGCAGCATCATCGTTTGATTACACGCCCGGTGATAGGATATATAGCATCATCGATTGATTACACGCCCGGTGATAGGATATATAGCATCGTCGATTGATTACACGCCCGGTGATAAGATATATAGCATCATCGATTGATTACACGCCCGGTGAAAGGTATATAGCATCATCGTTTGATTATACGTCCGGTGATAGGATATATAGCACCATCGATTGATTACAGGTTATAATAGTGTAAATGAGTCTCCATTGCCCTTCCATAGTAAAGTTAGAATGTTGACAACCTGTTAAAAACTCAAACCTCGTTAGAATTCTGGGAAACTTATTTTATCATGCAAATAAACATGTCTGCTATTAAACATCAACAAGGAAATAGGGGCTTTAATACCTTCTAACAAACATTTCTTCAGTTGTATACTAACACCGGGTCAAAGGTCAACACTATTTTTACCCCTTGCAATTTCATACCCTGTCTACTTTCACTTCTCAAATTTATATAAAAAACTGTCAAAAACATGATGAGCTGCATTTCCAAATATCAACAACATGTCCAGAATACAGTTATAGCCAAAAAATAACAAGAACCAGCACTAAAAAAAGTTTTTAAAGAAAAAAAGATTAGCACTCTTTAATACAGAACTACTTTCGACTGCACCAAGCGAGCACAGATTGTTGATTTAGTGTAATTAGACCTACACGCCCGGTGATAGGATATATAGGTTATAATAGCGTCATGCTTCCATAGCAAAGTTAAAATGTTGACAAACTGTTAAAAACTCAAACCTGATTAGAATTCTGGGAAACTTACTTTATCATTTAAATAACATGTCTGCTGTTAAACATCAACAAGGAAATAGGGGGTTTAATACCTTCTAAGAAACATTTCTTCACCTGTATTCTAACACCAGGCCAAAGGTCAATGCTATTTTTACCCCTTGCAATTTCGTACCCTGTCTACTTTCACTTCTGAAATTTATATCAAAAACTGTCAAAAACATGATGAACTCCCTTTTCAAATATCAGCAACATGTCCAGATTACAGTTACAGCCAAAAAATAACAGGAAATTGCACTCAAAATGTTTTTAAAGAAAAAAAAGATCATCACTCTTTAATACAGAACTACTTTCGATGCACCAGGCGAGCACATCCGGCTGATTTAGTGTAATTAAACCTTACACGTCCGGTGATAAGAAATATAGCATCATCGTTTGATTACACGCCGGATTGATATATATATGCGCAGTGCGCATAAACCACAACCATAACACCTCATCCGTCTGTCCTCGCTTAGTACTACGTGGTGCTTTTTAGCACCCGCCATTCAATATATGAAGACGCTGATGACAGATATTAAGGTAATGGTAATTAGTTTCCAATTTATGTTCATTGTTTGTTTGTGATGCTCGAACCCGTGCTCTCCAGGTTCCAATTAGACCGTGCTATCCACGGCAAACTGGATAAAAACATCGTTTAACAGCAAACACTATTCAAGATTCAAACTTTATTAAGGGACTAAATAATACAGCGGATGATAAACTGAACTAAGATATTACAAATACAAGACACGAACAAATTACTGCTTTAGTTACAAAGGTTTCTTTTAACAATTGTATCATTGGACTGGCCTTTTAATCAAGATCATAGAGGCCAGTCCAATGTTTCTCAATCATCCGATTTTTGTTGTAGTTGTTGTTGATTTTTATTGTTGTTTTTTGTTGTTGTTTTTTTGTTTTATTTTAAAAATTGTGAATATCTTGCATCAAACCAAGTGGTTCAAGATCTTTTTACTGAGAATATATTCATATTCATATTATATATTACCAACAGACATTACCGTTTACTCTGTTGCATATAGTAACCAACCGGAAAAGGTTGTAAAACCTCTGCCGTGTATCTGTCCCGCATTGCCAGTTCTTATCCACACCTCTGAATCCTTATCCAACTCCAGAACGCAAAGGGTACTCGAGGTCTCGTGACCTTCATTGCCATGAGCATCTACTAATATAGACGATACAAAATTTCCATCTCGAACTATTTCCAAATACTGATAATTTCCAGGAAGCGACATTGCTGATAGATGAAACACGTAAACGCCATTGTATGGGGCAATAAAGATGCCCGTTTGTGAATGATAGGCGTTACCGATGTTGCTGAGGGTGCTGTCGAAGATAATCGTTTGTTGGATACCCAATGGGTTCAAGTCTTCTGCAGATACATGGGAAGAAAATGCGACCTGGTGGTATTCGGGTTGTTGTCCTGTATATAAAAAAGGGAAAGTAAACATCCTGAGGAAATCAAATTCAAACGGTTCTTGTTGTTTTTTATATTAGAAAATCTTGTAATAGTATGTTAATGTTAATGTAGCAGTTTCATGCATTTTCATTACTGGGGAAGCTGTACGCAGCGAGCACAGCTTAGTACATTAGCATCAGATCGCTATCATACAAGCGTATATTCATGCCATATAAGCCCTCTCTTTCGTACTACAGCTACTGATGTGGATGCTAAGATCCCATCTACTTCGTAGCGTACAGTAACAACATTGCAGATAGTTTCTAAGTGCTTTAGTTTAAGTAGTTGAAATTTGTTTGGCACATTTATATTGATATGACTTTCGCATCACCCTTACAGCTTTGGTAATTGTTTTTTCACAAATTTGATACTTTGATGATTTGATACATAATTTCTATAAATTATGACAATGAAATTGCAAGATACAAAATTGAAATAACACAATTTACGAAACTGAAAAGACAAGAATGATTATCAGGTATTACTTTAATAATTCCAAGTATAATTTTTGTGTTTGAAATTGTGGGAGTTTCATGATAAGCCACACAAAATAAACACCGTCAACGTGTGTTCATAAATGTCATTGATCTAACCTTTCGTACTATGCACTAACCTGTTCTAGCAATGTGCAGATTACCCAGGAATGATTTCTATACTCAATAATTTCAACATTTCTAGTTTGATATAAATACATTGTGGATCCATAACTCACATCGTTTAATTTTCTCGACATAGTAAACCTGTTTTTTATTCAGATCCCTGTTTTCGCCGTTTAGAGATATCATTACAGTCATGCT
>JAWPHD010001944.1:240000-284229 GCA_037043455.1 Cyrtodaria siliqua
ATGAAATGCACAACGCGTGACTACTCGTATACAATCGTAACTAATCGGTAATTTCCGTATCATTCCGCTGAAAGAGTCATAAAGAACATTCGGTTATTTCCGTGATATGACATATTTCAGACGTTGTGATAAAGCTTTATTGCCCGGCAACTAAATCGTGATTGATATGACTGGCTAGGTCTATGTCGTATCGTATATTCAAAAACAACGTATTTATATGAAAGTATGTGATAAATTGTTTTAATTATTAAGAGCGTGATACAACGATGAACCACATCAGCCCTAAACATATTACCAGACCATTATACGTACGCTTTCGAACTATTCCAATGTTTGAAGAATTGTCGTACGGACCATAGTTAGTTGTATTATCGATGACTTTGCTTTTGGTGGCATGACCTTGCTTGTTGCTGTTTTCAACATTTTCCTGAAATTTCGAAAGAAAATTTGATCTACCAGACTCAATACGAAGTGATATAGGAACGTTAACTTTTTTTCTTTTGCTTTTAATACACTTAAATGAACAAAACTAGCTGGTTTCTATATCAACTGGCTAACTGTATGCCCTTTGATAGTAACATTTCAGGACACAAACACGTTTTTGAGGAGTCACCACATCTTATCAAAATATTGGGGGATGTGGGGGCGCAAAACATACACTGCCCCCGACCCGGTCAGGTTATTTTGGAGGGGCTGCCTCAACCCGCATTTCTATTCCAAAATGATACGTGCTTTAGATAGTATGTAAGGTCTAAACAAATATTTTTTATCAGCGGTAGGGCTATAAACACTCATCGCTTATTGTTTGTTTTTTCAAGAAAGAACGCTGCAAGAAAACAAAATGGACAGTTACCTGCAATAGCGATTCAACTGGATGGCTTAGCTGTTCGTCAAGTTGGTTGTTCTCGTCATATGTTGCTTCTACTTTGGACATAAGAGCAAGCGCCTTAAGTTCATTAACGCGTGTTTTTAGTTTCTCGAATTCTACAAGTTTCGCATTTATCTCTCGCAGATTCATTCGCAATACGTCAAGTTCCACAAGTTTCGCATGACACTCCTGTTGGTTTTCGCGAAACTCCTTTAACTCTTTTAACACAATTTGTAAAATACTTCCATTTTCAACAACAGACGCACGCGCTAATGAAGCTACCAATGGGAGTAGATAGTAATAAAACAATTTCATAGTTGGTGTCAAGCTTCAAACATGTATTTCTGAGCTTTCTCTTTATAAAGCAAACGTTACATGTAAATGCATACGTGTACAAAACAGACTGACCTTCTAGTATTCCTGAATAGGAAATGCTTCTGATAACCTATATATGCAATTGCTGTCATTCAGGCCCGGCTCTTGGTTTAAATGTAAAAAAAAATACTTTAAAATAAAAAAGAAAGAAAAATGCAAACTGTGCAGACAAACGAGTTGATGGAGAATGGGCCTAGAACCTTCTCACCCACATGCAGAACTGCAGAGTTGTTGCACATTCTACTGTAGATACTCCATTTACGCTGGAGCCACGTTTATTGTTGTTCTGCCACTGCTCTATTGATTTGAGAGAGATGGCACCTGGAACAATGCAGGGGTCATGATGAAGACCTTTAATGAGCATGAACAAAAAATGATAAAATGAACATGAATTGGTGGTGGTGCGGGGTGGGTGTGTGTGTGTGTGCGTGTGGGGGGGGGGGGTTATACCCTCCAACGGAATCTGCAGTAGCCCTATTATTTGCCCCGGGACCAAACGGGGCCCCCAGAACCACAGGGGGCGATTTTGGTGAAGAAGTTCGGAAATCGAAATCACCCCTTTTGTATTCGAGGCGGTGTTAGTCTCCGACAATAGCACTAAGCCACTGCTGAGGTTTGTTTCCTCTGAAACCGTATGACCGAGTTTGCTATATTATTATTTTAGTAGTTCGTTTTTCATATTTGTATATTTCGTTCCTTGTCACATCAAGTATGATCGACGTTTTAAAAGTGGACAAATAAAAAAGGACATTTCTAACAAGATCTCATCCAATATCAAATTAGTTCTGGTACTAAAATTTCAATGCAATTCCTGAAGCAATTAACATATCAAATTTGTTTTGATATTAACATAAAAAATGGCTCCTATTTGAGCTAAAGAGAGTTTACGCTATAATATCCCATCTTCATATCACTAAGGCTAGGCTTACGTGCCGAACAGAAAAATATACATTCAGCACAGACCTGCCGTGACCAGGATTTGAACCTGGGTTGTCGCGGCCACAACGCGAAGTACTAACCACTATACGATCACGGCTATCACTGCTGAACTTGCTTACCAAAGACATTCAGCCAAGACCATATAAACCATTATCTCGTGTACTCATAATGTTTATAGTCCCTCCTGATCCTTATCTGGACATAGTCAGCACAGCTTGTTGTTTCTTAAAGTATGTATATAGAGAATATTATGTCAGTGCCTTTTACTATCAAGCATGGCGAGGTTCTGTCGAGCCATTCTTCGTTTTCGTGCCGAGCCTAATAAACTTGATAGTAAAAGGCACTGACATAATATTCTATTTATCATGTAGATTATCCACATTTTCTGTATGAATTACTATTACTACCTATTTCTCAGAATGTTACGCTTATCGAGGACGCCGCCATGTTGTTGTTTTTTGTTTGTTTTATGGTAACGTTACGTGCAGGACGTCAGATAACGTTACGTACAATAAACGCCGAGGGATTCGGCATCGATTTGCTCTATTGGTCAGTGTCCAATAAAGCAAAATTTAATAGGTCACCCCTTTATTAGGCAGAAAAGTGCATATCTGCATGATAAATACACTAAACTGTCGATTTGAAATGCTGCTTGATTAACAGCTCATGAACACATTGGCCTATTTAGAGCCATTTCTTACAAGTGGGATATATAGTATGTATCGTCCATTCTTTACACGCCCATAACATATACATGTGCGGTGCTCAGAAACCAAAACCAAAACCCGTATCCATGGCACGTTAACAACACGGGGTCCTAACAGTCCTCGCTTACTATTATATGTACATGGTGCTCTTCCAGATATAACATTCCTCATTCAATATAAAAAGGGGCTGATTACAAATATTAAGGAACATGTTAATCTGTTTTGAACTCATTTCCTTGGGTCAACATTTTTGGTTTTAAAAATCAACGGCAATTATTTTTTTCCCGAGTCAACCAGGACAACTTGATGGTCTATTCCGAACAGGTTTCATCATGACAATGCTGTAGAGAATATTTAATTGCCGTTTGAGAAACATTCAATAAAAATGAAAATGTTTCGAAAGAAAGGTTTCGTATTTTAATGTTAAACAGTAAAGTGTTTTAACGTTAAACAGTATATAGTATTTAATCATAACAAAGATTTCGGTATTCTTCATCTTTATTGACATATATAACATCCGGTATTAACTGATGAATCTAACAACATATATAACATCCGGTATTAACTGATGCATCTAACAACATATTTAACATCCGGTATTAAGTGATGCATCTAACAACATATATAACATCCGGTATTAAGTGATGCATCTAACAACATATATAACATCCGGTCTTAAATGATGCATCTAACAACATATATAACATCCGGTATTAAATGATTCAACTAACAACATATAAAACATCAGGTATTATTTTGTTTGTTTGCATAGTGTTTTATGTCATTTCAATACACGTAAGGTTATATATGACGGTCGATTTTTGTGGTGGAGGCAGACCAGCCACTTTTCCTGGGTAGAACCAGTACTGTACACCTTCCGTCATCCGTAAGAATCGACACTTCCTCACTTACAAGTCGAGTTCCCAGTGGGATTCGAACCCGCAACGGTGAGCATATCGGGTATTAAATGATGCATCTAACAACATATATAACATCCGATATTAAATTATTCAACTAACAACATATATAACATCCGGTATTAAATTATTCAACTAACAACATGTATAACATCCGGTATTAAATTATTCAACTAACAACATGTATAACATCCGGCATTAAATCATTCAACTAACAACATGTCACAGGACTAGAAAAATGTCCAGCCAGACCGGGGCTCGTAACCGGTCTGGCTGCACATTTTTCTAGCCCTGTGACATTTGGGGCCCACCGGGGGACCGTGACTGAGTAAACTTCGAGAAACATTCACATGATTCTCTGTACCCATGGAAATTCGAGGACGAATTTCAGTCTGTAGGGGGAGTGTGTCACGGTTATGGATATCTAACAGGTAGACTGATGTTGCATTGTCCGACCGGCTAGCTCAGTCGGTAGAGCATCGGAACGGTAGTCCGAAGGTCCCGGGTTCGAGCCCCGGTCTAGCTGCACATTTTTCTAGCCCTGTGACAAAAATGTATAGTATCCGGTATTAAAGGATTCATGCATCTACCAACATATATAACATGCGGTATTAAATGATTCAATACCAACATATATAACACCCGGCATTAATGATGCATCTAACAACATATATAACATCCGGTATTAAATAATGTATCTAACAACATATACAATATCCGGTATTAAATGATGAATATATCATGGTTTATTAAAATAATCAATGCTGATTGGTTATTAGAGTGGTCTGAACAAAGCTATATAAACCTCTGACGCCATGTGCGTCAACCGTTAAGACGTAATTTTAAACGTCAGAAAACGCGTTAACCGCTGAGACGTCATTTTAAACGTCCGATGCAAAACAATTCTTCTAATTTGATGTTGAGAGATAGGCATAACATATAAGTTGTGAGAATGTGTTTGTATTTTGTGCAATCTCTCGACAAAATGTGTTTCATCCATGTCAGATAAGAAATAAATTATTTCCAGCGCGAGATCAAAATCTGGAGTTTGGGACTTGAAACACATCGAAACCGCGGGCCTGTGACCCTTGGTATCGATGAACTTCAAGTCACTCCTAACAGGTATTAAACTGGGACAATATACACACGCTGGAAATATTTTATATCTTAAATCTAACAACATATATAACATCTCGTATTCAATGATTCAATTAACAACATATATAACATCGGGTATTACATGATTCAACTAACAAGATATATAACATCTGGTGTTAAATGATGCATCTAACAACATATATAACAGTATTAAATGATTCAACTAACAACATATATAACATCCAGTATTAAGGATTAATCTAACAAGATATATAACATTGGGTATTACATGATTCAACTAACAATATAACATCCGGTATTAAATGATTCAACTAACAACGTATATAATATTCGGCATTAAATGATTATCTAACAACATATATAACATCCGTTATTAAGGGATTCAGCAAATATAATATCCGGTATTAAATAAAGCAACTAACTATATAACATCGCGTATTAAATGATGCATCTAACAACATGTATAACATCCGGTATTAAATGATGAAGCTAACAACATATATAACATCTGGTGTTACATTATTCCTGCATCTAACAACATATATAACATTGGGTATTAAATCATGCAACTCAAAACATATATGACATCTGGTATTAAATGATGCATATAACAACATATATAACATCGGGTATTAAATCATGCATCTAACAACATATATAAATCCGACATTAAAGGATTCGTCTAACAACACATATAACATTGGGTATTACAGTATTCAACTAACAACTTATATGACATCGGGTTTTAAATGATTCAATTAGCAACATATATAACATCCAGAATTAAGGATTAATCTAACAAGATATATAGCATTGGGTATTACATGATTCAGCAAATAACTTATATGACATCGGGTTTTAAATGATTCAATTAACAACATATATAACATCCAGAATTAAGGATTAATCTAACAAGATATATAACATTGGGTATTACATGATTCAGCAAACAACATGTATAATGTTGGACATTACATGATTCAACTAACAGCATATATAACATCCGATATTAAATGATTCAACTAACAACATATATAACATCCGGTATTACATGTTTCAACTAACAACATATATAACATCCGATATTAAATGAGTCAACTAACAACATGTATAACGTCCGGTATTACATGTTTCAACTAACAACATATATAACATCCGATATTAAATGATTCAACTAACAACATATATAACATCCGATATTAAATGATTCAACTAACAACATGTATAACATCCGGTATTAAATGATTCAACTAACAACATATATAACATCCGATATTAAATGATTCAACTAACAACATATATAACATCCGATATTAAATGATTCAACTAACAACATGTATAACATCCGGTATTACATGTTTCAACTAACAACGTATATAACATCCGATATTAAATGATTCAACTAGGAACATGTATAACATCCGGTATTACATGTTTCAACTAAAAACATATATAACATCCGATATTAAATGATTCAACTAACAACATGTATAACATCCAGTATTAAATGTTTCAACTAACTACATATATAACATCCGATATTAAATGATTCAACTAACAACATGTATAACATCCAGTATTAAATGTTTCAACTAACTACATATATAACATCCGATATTAAATGATTCAACTAACAACATATATAACATCTGGTATTAAATGTTTCAACTAACTACATACATAACATCCGATATTAAATGATTCAACTAACAACATTTTATTTAACATCCGGTATTACATGATGCATCTAACAACATATATAACATCCGGTATTAAATGATTCAACTAACAACATATATAACATCCGGTATTAAATGAATCAACTAACAACATATAACATCCGGTATTAAATGATTCAACTAACAACATATACAACATCGGGTTAAATTATTCAACTAACAACATATATAACATCGGATATTAATTGATGCATTTAACAACATATATAACATCCGGTATTAATGATTCAACTAACAACATAATAACATCCTGTATTGATTCAACTAACAACATAATAACATCCTGTATTGATTCAACTAACGAAACATATATAACATCCGGTATTAAATGATTCATCTAACAACATGTATAACATCGGGTATTAAATGATGCATCTAACAACATATATAACATCCGGTATTACATGATTCAACTAACAACATAACATCCGGTATTACATGATTCAACTAACAACATATATAACATCCGGTATTAAATGATTCAAATATCAACATATATAACATCCGGTATTTTAAAAAATTAAATTACAGACACGTGTTTCCGGTTTCAGTTTTTGTTTTTCTTCAAGACGTTTGTATTTACAAGCAAGCGTCGAATATGATCAAGACTATCGCCAACGCCACATTACCGGCGAACGTGTCGTAACGAACAAAACTTAGCACATTTGCTCCCCACGCCCCCCTCCCCACCCCAACCCACACCAACACCCACACACACCCACCGACCCCATAATATATGAAACACTTCTACGCCACTGTGCTTATTTGAATAAAATGCAAAATATCATCACAATAACCAGAAAAAGATATATTCAGCTGCGTGTCACGGACCTGCCGTGACCAGGATTTGAACCTGGGTTGTCGCGGCCACAACGCGAAGTACTAACCACTATACGATCACGGCTATCACTGCTGAACTTGCTTATCAATGACAATCATTTAAGCCATATTAATAAGTATAGTTTATGTTTAGTACAATTTTACACTTAACTGCTGCTTAACAGCTCATTAAAGTTTCATTAGCCGTAACTTTTAGTTTATATTGTTTTGTTTGTATGGTGTTTTACGTCATTTTCAACACATGTAAGGTTATATATGACGGTCGAATTTTTTGTGGTGGAGGCAGACCACTCACTTTTCCTGGGTATAACATATATAGTTCTGTACGCCTCCCGCCATCCGTAAGAACCGACACTTCCTCACTTGCAAGTTTAGCTTATAAAACACAAAATAATTACGTTAACAAACATTTCACAACTATACTAAAACACCATTTTTTTTTTTATTATTTTGTGTTAGAATGTCTAGTTATGTACATATAAGAAATTATCCACATTCACTATAAATCTGGTGACCGATCAAATTGATGTATTGAAAGAAGAAAAACCGGAATTATGCGAAATCCATGCTTCCTACCAAACTTGCGTTTTTAATGGCGTTAAGTATACTATGTTTATGGTTCCTACAACTACCATTATTAAATATTTACTGAAAAGGAAACAAGATGTTTTGACGGAATTCAAAAGCGGTACAAAAACAAGTACCACTTCGTAGGATTGAACTTGAAGCCCACACTAATTATACTTGCAGGTAAGACGGATGTGCTCTCCACTGAGCTAAACTGGTCATTTATTTCCAATCATCAAATCACTAACACCAGAGTTACTTACAAGTATTAAGGAATATTTTAAATGACATAACAGCTCATAAATCCACATGACTACTTATTATTTAATATTAAATTTCTGTTGATCTGGTGGATTTTCATTTTTTTTAAAAGAAACTAACCCATCAAATAACGAACAAATTAGGCTAAAACTCTGTCCATGTGTTCGAGTCATTGTGCCGCTTAAAATGTTAGGTTTATTAACGGGTTCTTAAACTACCCGTGATTTAATTTGCGTAAAATGAATTATGAGTTGGTAACTCTTAATTCGACTCTCCAGTTTTGGGGTTTGGTCTGACTCGTTAAAGCCGTTTATATTGTGTCTATAGAGTTTGAATTCTCTAAAAAGGTATATTATGAGTTGGTAACTCTCAATTCGATGCTCCAATGTTGGGGTTTGGTCTGGCTGGTTAAAGTCGTTTATATTGTGTCTATAGAGTTTGAATTCTCTAAAAAGGTATATTATGAGTTAGTAACTCTTAATTCGAAGCTCCAGTTTTGGGGTTTGGTCAGGCTGGTTAAAGCCGTTTATATTGTGTCTATAGAGTTTGAATTCTCTAAAAAGGTATATAGATGATACCTTACAAATGCCTTTTTCTTACATGTATGCGTTTATTGTACTATAATGTTCACATATATATGATTCTATATATATATATATGGTTAACGACGTTGCATGTTAAACCTTCGCCTCTCACCGCTGCGGGTTCGAATCCCACTGGGAGCTCGACTTGTAAGTGAGGAAGTGTCGATTCTTACGGGTGGCGGGAGGTTTACAGTACTGGTTTTACACAGAAAAAGTAAATGGTCTGCCTCTACCACAAAAATATCGACCGTCATATATAACATTACATGTGTTGAAAATGACGTAAAAAACCATACATACAAACTAAACAAACTATATCTTAGTATGTCGTTTATATACAAAAAAAATCTGCATAAAGTCAAATGTTAAAAAGCGGGACGTAGACGCTCCGTTAATTTCATTAAAATGAACGTTATTTTCAGAGTAATCATTATTTATACACAGCATACAACAAATCAACTTTTTAACAGTTAATTCGTGTGTGTGTGTGTGTGTGTGTGTGTGTGTGTGTGTGTGTTTCTAAGGATTATAGTCCGTCCGCCTACAACAGGCGTCCTACCCGACGATTATAGGCACAATGGAGTCTGGACTTTTATCTGTGTGTTTTGTGTGTGATGTGATGATGTTTAGTTGTCTACTTGAAGCAGCGAACTCAATGGTTTCTTTATATACTTCTTTAAAAACATTTATTTTAATATATTCTCAATATCGTACCAGGATATTTGGTAAAACTAGTACGTTAATAGTTCTTTACAAAAATAAAAATACTGTCATTAATGACTCCCCCTTCCAGTGCATGTTAGCAAACCTAAGCACAAATATATTCGCCGGTTTCTGCCGGCGTATAATAATACACTCAACAAAAGTCCTAATCGGTCACCTCAATAAAATTGTAATTAAAAAAAAGAATAAATTCAATTTCGTTAATTTATTGATCGCAAAAGAAAGCGGAATTCATTACAAATCAACAAACAAAATTTCATTTCAAACAAATAAAGAGTTGACATCTTCCGCAGGAACGAATAAGGCCGTAATTCAAAAGTCACACAATCATGTTAATTGACGGCTGTTGTATGTTAATGACATGTGTGCCCTCCATCGGCAGCAATCACGGCTCGAGAACGACTCCTCATTGATACAATATATCTGCGAAGATACTGCTGACTGATATTTCTCCAAACGCGGTTGAAGTCACGCTCCAATTCCCGTAGATTCAGCTGCTGAGGATGGGCCCGTACCTTTCGTTTTAATAAGTCCCAGACATGCTCGATTGGGTTTAGGTCAGGACTTTTAGCAGGAAAATGGATGACTCGTATGTCATTAGCCTGTAACATTGTCAATGTTGCTCTGGCGACATGGCACGGAGCGTTGTCTTGGACGAGTTGCATGCCACGGTTTACAGCAATGTGTGATATAAGAACAGGTTGAATGATGTCCATCTGATATCATCGTCGTGCATTCATGTTGCCTTCCTTGCACGATCGGTGTTTTGGTGTGCATCGAAATGCCCGCCCATATCATAATGGATCCTCCTACGAACTGGTCCGCCTCAAGAACACAATTGGCGCTGTTTCTCTCACCACGTCGGTGATAAATGCGTTTGCGGCCGTCGGCACAACGCAATGTAATCCTTGTCTCGTCGACGAAAAGAACATTCGCCCAGTTGGCCCTGGTGAACCGTAAATGTCGCCTAGCCCAAGTGAGCTTGGCGGTGTCTTTTCGTTAAGATAGGACCTTTCCGAGGTCGACGGCATCGAATTCCGACGGCACGTAACCGGTTTGAGTTGATACATGACGTCCATGAGTCCCCCTCGTATGCCTAGATGTCGTTGTAGCTGGTAGAAAACGATCACGCAGATGTGATACAATCATGTATCTGTCCTGCCGTTGTGTTGTCACCCTCTGTTTGAACCGTCGAGGTTGATCAGCCACACTTCCGGTTTGGCTGAATTTCGCCCAAAGAGCTTGGATGGTGGATAGTCGCCGTTTGAAGGTTCTGTCACCTGAAATAAAGTTAAAAACGGAAATAGCTACCAAAATAATAGCTACAAATAAATTATATCGATATTCTTTTGAAATAAAACTCACCTGTCGTAAAGGTGTACCGGTCTGTAACATTCCGGCAGCTCGGCCGCGTTCCTCTTGTGTCATTCTCGCCATGGTATGTGTTTTTCAAGGAGGAAAATCATCAGCAATGACAGAAGTGCACATGAACACGTACATATTGGTGTCCAATCCTGTACGTGCAAAATGTGCTATATTGGTCAACACGCCTAACACGGTTAATTTGACCGCGAGCCGCCAGAAAAAAATCAATAATTAGCTGCAGTACCTATTCAAATATCGATATGTGAAATTTCGCGTGAATACATGCATTATTATAGAAATAGTAATACAATATAAACTGACCGATTAGGAATTTTGTTGAGTGTATACGACGTGCACGTCAAAAACTGACTCGCATCTCACCGCTGCGGGATGGAATCCCACTGGGAGCTCAACTTTTCATCTGAGAAAGTGTCGATTTTTACTGAATAATGACGTGATAGCTGGAGGTATTCTCCCAGGAAAAAAATGGTGTGGTCTGCCTCTAACAGAAACATAATCGATATTACATGTGCTAAAAATGACAACACAACAATTGACATGTTTATAAAGTTGTAGCTAAAACACGAATTGTACACGGACACACAACTTGTCTTAATAAAAGTGTATGGTTAACGTGTGTGTGTGTGTGTGTGTGTGTGTGTGTGTGTGTGTGTTTGTGTGCGTATGTGCGTGCGTGCGTGCGTTTGTCTGTGGTTTGTAGTGTGTATAGTCCCTTCGCCTTTTACCCAATAGGACGTCGGTACACTAGATGGACTGGGAAATATATACAACCACCTACAACTTTCGACGGTCAGTTCAGATCACCCCTGTCGCGATAGTGACCACAACTATGCTATTTATTACCATAAAATGTATTAATTAACGCCCTGACACATTTGACAACGTGTGTGTGCGATGTTGTAGGAATAATATGCTCAATCAATGGCATAGATGTCGGCGTCAAAAATACATTAAACAACTGTAAAACGAAGCAGAACGGCCAAGGTTAAGATGTAAACAGAAACACTAAAATTGACAGCTGTAAACATTTCTAGGAACACTTACCTATATTCGTGTTTGACAGATTACCTGTACGTGTTGTTTATATCGTGATATAATTTTTCAAAACAACTTTTAACATAGCAACGTTCTCCTGTGTTGTATATATCCGCGTAAAAGTAATTAACAATACAATCAACATTCGCGTATAAATGAACACCATGTGAACATAGAACATAATTATAGCTTCACATAATGCATGCAATAGTAATTGAGATATTCATAGATAATATATAGAGGATCTTACATGAGTACTCATTCATTATTGGATTTATTAATTGATTTGGCAAAATGATATAATGCGAGGCTCTTGCCGAGCATTATATCATTGTTGCTAACGAGTTTAATAAATTCAATAATGTATGAGAACGAATGTTATATTCTATTTATCACATAACTCACATATCGACTTTTATTGCATTTTGCCTGTTGCTTTACCATGCGAAACCGACATAAAGAGTGGGAATTGGATCATAGTCATTATCGAATTTTTTTTGACAACGCATACTAGGCTTATTTGCATACTTATATAACTAGTTATATATGGCAAATATAGAATGATGTTATTCCACTCCCACACCATGAGTTTTGTGATAACATTCAATATCAGTCGCAACACATGATTATTTCTATCTAAAGCGCATACAGTCAAATATGCTGAAGACTCCACCTCTCTTAAGAGAGTCTTTCTTTCAAATCATGTATTCCAAATTCTTAAAAGACCATCGTTTCAGTTCACGAGTGTATTCTTTTTAAATAAAACGAACATGGAAATAAGAGACCACCTGTGTTTTGAGACTAATTTTACTCTTCCCTTAATGTCTGATTGTATTAATAATATATAAATATATATAAACATAATATCTGAGAATACAACTCGAAGTTATCTAAGAATATAACTGCGTATTCAACTCACTCTGTTGTGTAGTACATGCATTTCGAATTTCAGAAGGGAAAAAAGGTGTACGCGTATGTACAGCGGTATTCCAAATTCTCCTAAAGTGGTGTTCCGTATTCCTTCCTATCCACATGCTCCGTAATCCACCCCATCCCCAGTTAAGAGGTTCTCCGTTTGTCGGCCTATTTCTAGTAAAGCGGTATTCCATATTCCACCACCATCCAAAGTTAAGTGATATTCTGTATACATTCTGTACATTTGTTTGTATAAATGCCTTTCAGAGTTTGACTTGTATGAACATTGCTTTCTTTTGTTGGTAAAATCAACAGCCGTGGTGCATTCTGTAATGAGAAAACAGCCTGAACATGTGTCCTCTCTCGCGTACAATACATGATACAGCGTTAACCGCGCGACGTACCTTTTGACAGTTTCACTGTCATCCATCTTGAATGGACGTACCGTGTTCCGGAAAGGACGTACCGCATCTCGATATTTACAGTGCACACGTACGCACGCACGCACGCAGTACGCACACACGCACGCACGCACACACGCACACACACATCCCCTGTGTGTTTGCATCGTTGGTCATATCAAATGGGACGGTTTTTTAATCCATTTTATTGATTTCATTCATAATTCAAGATTTAATATATCGAATGACACTATTACTATAGCATACACTTCTCAAAACAGCTAACTACACCGCTCACGTTTTGGGTTATATATATCGATGGGTTGAATGTTTTTCAATAAAATAAAAAGGAAATACCAATTCAATCATTTTTACATCATTTCATTTTATTTTTTTCATGGGCAATGCTAGAACTAAACCACAATAAGCAATTATAAACGACCCATGTAAACACTAAAGTCACACTTTTATGAACAAGAAATGAAAAGTGTGACTTTAGTGTTTACATGGGTCGTTTGTAATTGCTTATTGTGGTTTAGTTCTAGCATTGCCCATGAAAAAAATAAAATGAAATGATGTAAAAATGATTGAATTGGTATTTCCTTTTTATTTTATTGAAAAACATTCAACCCATCGATATATATAACCCAAAACGTAGCGGTGTAGTTAGCAGTTTTGAGAAGTGTAGAAGTAAAACAAACACACTATCTACATGGAACATTCTGACAAAAGGGATGGCCACGCGCGTTTTTCTACCCTGTATCATTTTGATTTTGACTTTGAACCTGCTTTCACATCATTAAATATTACATAATTTGGAGTTTTCGTTATTTTACCATAATTTTATTAAAGAAGCTAAGACGTCAAATAATCACAAAATTACACCACAGAACTGTTTATCATAACTATATCCAGGTGTTCAGGGCCCGTATTCATAAAGCATCTTAAGTGGGAAATATTACTTAAGTCAAAATTTAAGATTTTTACATATTTTTAAATATCCTTATTAACATCTCAGGGACACTATATACACACCATATATTTTAAGATAAATAGTTAGCTGTATGTTTATGTATTCATAACCATATTACTACTATAAAGAACGTCTTAAATCGATACAAAATGGTGTTTATAAAAAATTGATAAAATGTGACTTAAGTTAAGATATTGCGAAGAAGCTTTATGAATACGGACCCAGGTCATATAATAATGTATACGTGCAGATTAAAAGTATAGGTTTATTAACGGGTTCTTAAAATACCGGTGATCAATATGCATAACATGAATTATGAGTTGGAAACCCTTAATTCGAAGCTCCAGTTTTGAGGTATAACCCGACCGGTTAAAGCCGTTTCTCATGTAAGTTATATACATAGGCATATACCTCATATACATAGGCATATACCTCGTCGTCAGTAGGTTTAGAAAGGGACACATGTTGTCAAATTCGACTGTTGTTGGCCGGATAGCTATTTAAAATATAATATTGATGCAATATACTCAACATTTACTTATAGGCAACATTAATTTACCTTGATTCTTTCATAATCATTATTAATAATGAGTTGCAAATTATTTAGAAACACGAACGGAACGCCACGTGTTTTATAACATGTAACATCGGCGGGTATCCGTTTAAAAAGCGTGTGCGTGATCATGTCATGTACTGATTCCTATTAAAGGGACACTGTCCGTAAGTAAGCAGATATTGAGCATAACCAAATAACTGTCTGACTTTTATTCATTGAAATGTATACATGAAAACATGACCCTAAGAAGTATGTAGGAATATTTACCTTTTATGCGTTCACGTGACTTCCATAGCGCACTAGGTTTTTACCATAGTATGTATTGCGTAATATGTATAGCCCGCTTAGCTCAGTCGGGAGCGAGTTTGGACACATTTACGCTCACGCACACTTATTTTTACTGCGAGTTTGGGCTGCGAGTTCAATCCCACGAAGTGGATTTGCTTTTTTTGTACCGCGATTGAATTCCGTTAAACAATCTTGCTTTTAATTAGTAAATATTGAATAATGTTTAGTGTATAATGTTTGCGAACATAATTATTGGGTGTTTTATAAGCTAAAAGTTACGGAAAGTGTCCCTTTAAACAGGTTATGTTTGTTTTTCTTAAATTCCTGTTTTGAAATAATTTGTTTTATGACAAAATTAATTGCCTGGTATAAACATACAACTAATTATGTTGATCTCTTGCTCTGGATTCATTAATTCAGATTTTCCCATTACTCAGTACAAAATGTTTTCTTACTTGTATGTAGCTACGTGACAACGCAACAGGAGCTATGTGAAATTACATGCGTAAAACTGGAATATCCTTGGACATGCACGAAGCCGGATACACCTCGGCTATACATGAACGTTGTTTTTAAGACAGTCCACACCATCAAACCGGAACATACCAACAGTCTCCATTCGAAGAATCTTCACGATTAAGAGGCAATGAGGATATCGTAGCACCGCATCGCACCGCAACACAACACAACACAATACCATAAACACAACACAATACCATAAACACAACACAACACAATACAATACCATAAACACAACACAACACAACACAATACAATACCCGCAGTGGTGAGAGGGTGACGATTTTAAACTCATTTATATGCTGTAATGTCTATGACTGTTTACTTACCATTATTTAACTTTGGGTAATCGTCATACTCGACCAGTTATCGTTTAATAATTTAAAAATCATAATTTATGTTAAATCATATGCGTATTTTAGGATCTGGGTTGACTGAAGTACATCTATACTGAGTAATACATACTAATAAATATGTACACATACTAATAAATATGTACGATTTATACAACAAAAACTCGGCGAGTTTTCCAGACAAAAGCTATTTCATAAACAATAATTAAACCGGACAACACACGTGAATTTGCTATTTGTATTTGCCTTGACACCTATAAAAGCTTCCTGATTTCCTGAATTCAGGAGCTAGACCGGATAAGAGTGGGATAGTAAATTACTTGTCCTGAGACAGTGTCAGTGGTGTTATTAGAGTTAATTAATGTGTTGCATGTATATACACGCACGTGGCTTCTGGCGAACATGACATCAAAATAAATGGTAAAATTAATATTTTGCGCTCCATAAATAATCCATTTGATTCGGTTACTTCCGGTCTGGTTCATTTTGTGGACAAAAATGGCAGTCCGCCTTTTATCTAAATGTCAACTGTTTGATGTTACAGTTAGTTCTAATGCTTGATGGATGCATCGCGTGACCAACATACTCAAGATGGGATATTTTTAACGTCTAGCTCCAACTAATTTGTGTTTCCACCTTCGATACGCAACTTTTCAGAAGTCGGTTTATAGAAAGCGGTTTAATTTAATTACCTTAAAGGTTTATTAATTTATCAAATAAAGTTAAATCGATTAGCAGTACATTTCGCCTTAATCGAGCAGCGAAGCCCATCATCAACCTGTATGTAAATCACGTATTGTTCAGCATACCTTACAGCCATTCTAAAGTACGGTTTCTTTGATTAAAGCTGCATTAGCCGTAACTTTTAGCTGATAAAACACAAAACACAACTACCATTATTGAATATTTACTAAATAGAAACAATGTATTTTGACTGAATTCAACACCGGTACAAAAGAAAAACGAGTACCGCTTTGTGGGATTGAACTCCGTGCCCGCTAAAAGTACACTTGCGGGTAAGACTAAAGTAATCCCGGTTTAGCTACACGGGACAGTTATGTGACGCGAGACATACTGTAATCTAATGGATACCACGTGAGCAACAGAAATGTAAATATTGCGGTATATTAAGGTCCCAGCGATGTTTAGAAATAATAAATAAAAAATCCTTCAAATTAACGAATGTATTACTTAAAAGGCGCAAAGAACATTTTAAATGGAAACTTGGAGCAGGAGACTTGATTTTCGCACTGTTTTTTTTAAAGCGCAATTATTTATGCAATTAATACAAGTTGTTGAATTGTTTGATATTTATAGTAAAAATAATAAATTAGCATTTTAATTCGATTATAAAGACTTGGTTTAGTTTCTACCACAACTGTTCTTTTATGAAAGTGCACTTACGTTTCTACACAGACACCAATTCGGGAAATAGCTGATAAACTGTGAAAGTTTAGCTGTTAAATCATGAACATTTCGTTTTGCTGGAAAATCCGGAGATTGTACACTTAAATCCGGAGCTCCGGAGAGCGACTGAAGCATCCGGAGAATCAGGATTTTATCCGGAGATTTGGCAGGCCTGATAGATTTCACTGAATAAAAAAAGCAGACACGTATTTGCTTATGCTCAATGTATGCTTTATTTACGGACAGAGCCCCTTTAAATCGTCGAAGTTAAACATAATATAAGCATGCGAAATAAAACACTATTTTAGCAACAGTATTTTAGCAATGGTATAAAAATAAATGTATTTATTGTGAAAAGTTGTCATTATGGCGGACTAGGAAGTAGTTAGCATTCGGCGCCATGCCTTGGTTTGACCTGTATCAATGACTACGATGTTATGGCTAACACCCATAAATCGGCGCCATACTGTAACGTTTGATTTGACCTTTATCATTATTACCATGTTATGGTGACTAAAACCATCGTTCGTGTGACCTTTATCATTGAGTATGATGGTATGGTGACTAAAACCCCGCCGTTGGTTTGACCTTTATCCTACAGTATGATCGTATTGGGGAATCTTGTTTCCCTGGTAGTTAGTTCCTGCTTAAATTGTTTTTTTTTATATAAACAGCCAATTGGAGTTATCGGCCTTTATCTCAAACCTGTAAAAGGATATGTGTTCGCTTCCGTGACAGTTTTGTAGGTTAATTTGTCGGAAGTAAATATGCACAGTACGAGTAATTAATTACCTCGTTTCTACATAAAAACAAATACATGCATGTTTTGACGGGGAAACGATGCACGTAACCACTCGACGTATACATGTATAAGGCATTCTAAAATAAATCATACAATACTACTTCATAGTTCCGGGCTCATTTATAAATTAATGGAATACTTCCTAGAGATTAGAGAATGAGCGAATGATATTGCGGCACACATCGAACTACTGTTGTGTATCACAGTATGTTTTCAACGTTCGAATCCAATTTCATCCGGGTTTGCCGATTTTTCCACTTTTCGGCAATACATCCGTCGTAAGCAACATCGAAATTCTGCCGGGAAGTCGGAGTTAACTGTCTATTAGTATAACGTTTAAGGGAAGAGGAACTATTCTCGTGAAGAATTTAAAAACATGGTCTGATGTTTGTCCTGTAGATTTGTCATTCCTTAACTGACACTTTGACATTGTCTTACAGACAAACGTGTTTGCTCAACATGTAAACATTACATAAATTGTACATACAGTCCATGTTACATGGCCACGGAATGCGGCGACACGGGCACAGGTATGGGAAGCCATAACCGTCAAAATGTGGATATTTACAAACCATTCAATGACAGGCCATTTAATTCAACATGAAGTCATTTGATGACGTACATATTGATTCGATGCGATGTGTAAACTCGGTTCATTCGTTACAAAGTGAATTGATACGGTTCAAAGTGAAATGATACGATGTAAAATTTCAAACCATACGACGCAAAGTCATTTGATGACGTACATATTGATTCGATGCGACGTGTAAACTCGGTTCATTCGTTACAAAGTGAATTGATATGATGTAAAATTTCAAACCGTACGACGCAAAGTCATTTGATGACGAACATATTGATTCGATGCGACGTGTGAACTCTGTTCATTCATTACAAAGTGAATTGATACGGTTCGAAGTGAAATGATACGGTATAAACTCGGTTCATTCGTTACATAGTGAATTGATACGGTTCGAAGTGAAATGATACGATGTAAAATGTCAAACCATACGACGCAAAGTCATTTGATGACGTACATATTGATTCGATGCGACGTGTAAACTCGGTTCATTCTTTACAAAGTGAATTGATACGGTTCGAAGTGAAATGATACGATGTAAAATTTCAAACCATACGACGCAAAGTCGTTTGATGACGTACATATTGATTCGATGCGACGTGTAAACTCGGTTCATTCGTTACAAAGTAAACTGATACGGTTCGAAGTGAAATGATCGGGTGAAAACACAGTCGGTGCGATGCAAACGCAATCCGTTCGACAGAAACTGATTTCATTACGTGCAAAGTGAAACGGTGCGACATCTGGCGGCGATATTTGCCACATCACATGCAGGGTTATTTCCCCTACATAATATATGCTAAATCAAAGTACTAAAAGTACTGAGAATGCAAGGTTTGATAGGAAAGACTGTATGGATATTTGCACGATCAAATTTCCATAAATTTTACATAGTTTTAGCCAACTTGGTGATCTTTGGCGACCTACCAAAATCTTAGAGGGTCAATCCATTCCAAATATATTGTGATCAATTGTCATTAAACTGTTTCAAATCTAGACTAGAATATTATTTTATGAAATTGCTGATGGATAGACAGATTTGTGATTTGTGTTCGTTCATAGCCAAACTGTCACTCAAGATGACATCCATGTCTAAAATTATGTCATTTACAGAGTGGCATGTATTAAGTAGTCTTCCGGGAACAAGATGCACAAGAGGGCATGTATCACTCTACTGGCTTGAATAGTCTAAGGCCGGAAAACAGTTTTTGTCTCGCCTATTCGAAGAAAAAAAGAGACATAGGTGTTGCTTCTCCGGCGGCGGCGGAGGCGTCAACATTCAAGTTTTGCGTTTAGGTCATTTTCTCACAAACTGTATGCACGAGACCTTTCAAACTTTGCTTGTAGTTGTATCTTGGCTGGTACATTGCAACGTGACTAGGCAAATATGGAAGTGACCTTGACCCTCCAAGCAAAGGGCAGATAACTTAATAATTTGTAGGTTCAACTTTTGCGTTTAGGTCACTTTTTCATAAACTGTATGCACTAGACCTTTCAAACTTTGCTTATAGTTGTATCTTGGGTGGTACATCGCAACGTGACAAAGCAAATGTGGAAGTGACCTTGACCCTCCAAGCAAAGGGCAGATAACTTAAGTGTTACCTTCAACTTTTGCGTTTAGGTCACTTTTTCACAAACTGTATGCACTCTTTGCTTATAGTTGTATCTTGAGTGGTACATTGCAACGTGACAAAGCAAATGTGGATGTGACCTTCACCATCCAAGCAAAGGGCAGATAACTTTAATTGTTACATTTACATCACTCTCTCATGAACTATAATTATGCACTAGATGTTTTAAACCTAATTTATAGCTTAATCTTTGGAAGAAAACATATTCTATTTCGACATAGTTGTGTCTTGAGTAGTGCATCTTTTTGGATCCATGGATTTCATCTATGACCTTGACCTACTTTCTGGAGCTGATGATTTTTAGCTCTACTGGCCAAGGGCCTTCATTTTTCATCCGATCTTTACAAAACTTTAATATATTGTTAATATCAATTAAAGCTCGCACAAGTTCGAAAACCAGCCAGATCGGACAAGTAACAGCGGAGTTATGGCCCTTGATTTAGTTAAAAAATGCTATATTTTGCCTCGTTAATACGACAGGGCTTTCATTTTTCATCTGATCTTTACCAAACTTTACCAGATGTTTTTCCTTTTTTTTTATTATTAGTATATTTTCTTTTATTATTTGTACATTTTTTTTGTTTAAATTTGTTTAAATATATATCTAATTTTTTATTTATTTATCTATTTTTTGATTATTTTTATTTTTTATTTTTATTTTTATTTGTATTTGATATATTTATTGTTTTATTGTTTTAAATGTTTTTTGTTTATTTTTTTGTTGTTGTTTTTATTTTTATTTTTATATATATATATTTGTTTATTTTTTTTTATTTCATTATTTTTTTCAGTTCGTTGATTTTGATAGAGTTACGGTCCCTTGACACTTTTACTTTTAAATTTCTTGTCGGCTCTACTCCTCCTAAAGCCTTGTTGGATTTCGACGAAACTTGGCAGGAAGCATCGGTACGATGTCTAGTTGTGCATATCGCGCTTTTTCCCAGTTCGCTGATTTATGACGGAGTAATGGCACTTTCACATTTAAATTTCTTGTCGGCGCTACTCCTCCTAAACTTTCTACAAAATTTGGCAGGAAGCCTCAGTATGATGTCTAGTTGTGCAAATCGCGGTATATCAATGAAATTTTGGACAAGTTCGAAAACCAGCTAGATCTTGTTAGTAACGACAGGTTATGGCCCTTGATTTGCTGAAAAATGCTATGTTGTATTTCCTTTGTTAAATCTGTAGTTACTTCATTTTTTATCTGATATATCATATTACCATATTTGTTTAGAATGTTAATATAACCCCGTCCCCCACCACCCCGCCCCATTTTTATAAAATTTCATTCATAGAAGTGGGACAAATTACAAAATACCCATGCCAGACTAGACACAGCAGACTTATTTCCCATGATTACCAGGTGAGCGATCTAAGGCAATCCTATCCCTGCTGTTTTTGCAATGTTTGAAAAAAAATACTGATGGGAATTTTATGTCGACAACCCTTGATGTAAGAGCCGTTTTAGCCAGTAGAGCATCCACAGGCCCTCTTGGGCCTCTTGCTTTTAATAGAATGGCATTTTACTTTTAAACAAATGCACTTAAATGTCATCTCAGCAAACGGCAAACTCCATTGTTTTTAGTTACTAAAATGTTTACGACCTTACATCAATGTTTACGATGACCTTACATCAATGTTTACGATGCTTACATCATTGACGGTTTTATTTTTAAGTCCAGCCCCCGTTAGGCGAGACATGTGAATCCACGAATTTCTTGTTTAAAAAATCAAAGGCTATAACTCTGCTGTATCTAGTCTGATGCAACTGGTTTTGAACTTGTCCAAGTTCAGTGGCGTAACCCAGAAAACGTCTTCTGCTGCAGGGACAAATAACTTAACAAGAGGCACTACCCATTGATTCAACTTCTCTATGTCTGTTCCACACATTGAAAAGAAACTTTACTGTAGTATTAACTAAAAAAGATAAAATACAAATCTAGCTACCTAGCTACCGTATTTTACCTTGTATAGTACGCAGTTTTTTTACTTCTTTTAAGGTTTCCGAAAGCGGGGTGCGTACAAATTACAATACAAGGAAACAATACAATAAGCTTTTTTCCTTGCATTTTATATGCAGAAAATCGATGTTAGACTGGAGAAAATCGTCGATAATAACATCGGGGACGAAAGACATACATTTGTGAATGCCGATAATACTTTATTTTTTGTGACTTACTCGCTTTATACAAGTAATTAATTGACTTAATTCGACTTAGAAATGAATAAAGTTTATTATAAAGCTTGTTTTTATATAAATTTGTTGTAGAATTACAATAAATGCTAGGTCGAAGAACAGTGACAAGGTTTAATTGTTTAATTAACCAACAGCAAGAAATATTGTATGCTTAAATACTTTACAAACACAAGCATGAAATAGTGTATGCTTAAATACTTTGCATACACATTACCATTTATACATTCTCTTGTAGTATTTAATTACCCTCCCGTAAAAGCATATAGTTTTACTCTTTTTTTTGTTAAAAGTTTCACTCAAAAATATTCAAAAAAATTGGGGAAAAAACTTACTTTTTGCCAAATTGGAAATGGTACCATTTTTCGGTACAACTTATATAAGGAAACAACTCACAGACCAATCAAGATACTGCAATGATATAATTTTGAATACCTGTACCTATGATTGGCCTTTCATAGATGGTATTTTTAGAATTCCTGAACAAATTTCGGATGTCAATGGATTTAAAATGGGCCATGTTTGGGCCCTTGTAATGTAATCAGATACCATTTTGCAATAAATTGCTTAAAGTTTTTTTTTTAATCTATGATGCTTTCCCAATAATTTTAATTTGCAACAATTTCCATCAGAATTTTAAATGCTGTGAATTGCCAAATCCTTGTCACAATATATTTGGAATGGATTGATTCTCTAAGATTTTGGTGGGTCGCCAAAGATCGCCAAGTTGGCTAAAACTATGTAATATTTATGGAAATTTGATCGTGCAAATATCCATACAGTCTTTCCTATCAAACCTTGCATTCTCAGTACTTTTAGCACTTTGATTTATCATATATTATGTAGGGGAAATAACCCTGCAAGTGATGTGGCAAATATCGCCGCCAGATGTCGCTCCGTTTCACTTTGCACGTAATGAAATCAGTTTCTGTCGAACGGATTGCGTTTGCATCGCACCGACTGTGTTTTCGCCCGATCATTTCACTTCGAACCGTATCAGTTCACTTTGTAACGAATGAACAGAGTTTACACGTCGCATCGAATCAATATGTACGTCATCAAACGACTTTGCGTCGTATGGTTTGAAATTTTAGATCGTATAATTTCACTTCGAACCGTATCAATTCACTTAGTAACGAATGAACAGAGTTTACACGTCGCATCGAATCAATATGTACGTCATCAAATGACTTTGCGTCGTATGGTTTAAAATTTTACATCGTATCATTTCACTTCGAACCGTATCAATTCACTTTGTAACGAATGAATCGAGTTTACACGTCGCATCGAATCAATATGTACGTCATCAAATGACTTTGCGTCGTATGGTTTGAAATTTTACATCGTATCATTTCACTTTGAACCGTATCAATTCACTTTGTAACGAATGAACCGAGTTTACACGTCGCATCGAATCAATATGTACGTCATCAAATGACTTCATGTTGAATTAAATGGCCTGTCATTGAATGGTTTGTAAATATCCACATTTTGACGGTTATGGCTTCCCATACACAGGTATGGCATGCATGTAAGGAAAACATTAATTCGCATATACGTGTCTGGGCTTCGGCATCCTGCATGTTTACTTAACCATGTAAGTGTGCACGATCTTCAGGTGCGGTTTTAATTGCTGTCATGTAAGCAGGATTGTTGGTCCTTTTAAAAAGTAATTGTGGGTGTAAAACACGACAACCAACCTTTTTAAATATGCTTTGATGCTGGTGTAAATATTTAACGATTCACACATTTACTTCAGCATGTATATATTCCTCAGAGCTTCGAGCTGGTGGAAAGAGAATTAATTAGCAAAAAAACTCGACTCGGAGCTAGTGGAAAGAGACCCTCTGATTTCCCAAACAAATTAATTATACTCCACTTCATATGGTTGTACTACGCACACACAGTTCGAGAACATGAAACTTATTGTAACTAGAGGATTGTTCCTCGGAACACGTGTGTGTCGCCTGCTTTGTGTTTATCAATGATCTTTGACCTACTAATCCCACAAAAAACAAATACGGGTTCGAATCTCTCTGAGAGCTCGGTTTGTCAAGTGAGAAAGAGTCGAGTCTTACGGATGGCGAGAGATATACAGTCCTGTTTCTACCCAGGACAACTGGGATGGTCTGGCTCTACCACAAAATAATCGACCGTCAAATATGGTCTAACATGTGCTAAAAATGACGTAAAGCACAATTCAAACAAACAAACAATACATTTGACCTCAAAATCAATCGGGGTCATCCACTCACCAAGGACAATCAATTAATAAGATATGAAGAGGATGAGTGTAATCTTTCACAAGTTACTGAGAGGTGAAGTGTGACGCCGACGATAGCGCTGACGACAACCGACAAACAACATGATCCCTGTGTGTATAGAATGCTACGCAGGCGATACAACAACGGATGAAGCTGCGTAATAATTTCATTGATGGTCAGAGATGGAGAAAGTTTGTTTGTTTGTTTGTTTGCTTGTTTTTTTGTTTGTTTGTTTGTTTGTTTGGTTGGTGTTTTTACGTCATTTTCAACACATGTAAGGTTATATATGACGGTCGATTTTTTTGTGGTGGAGGCAGACCACCTACTTTTCCAGAGTAGAACCAGTACTGTACACCTCCCGCTATCCGTAAGAATCGACACTTCCTCACTTACAAGTCGAGCTCCCAGTGGGATTCGAACCCGCAGCGGTGATAGGCGAGAAGGTTTACAACGCAGTGTCGTCCACGGAGATGGCCAAAGTGGGGCACGCGAACTCTGTTAACTACTTTTGTGGCGTTTGGCCTACTTGTAATGTAATTTACCTAGTGTTTAGATGTCTTTTAATAATTCGATTAACTTCTAATTAACTCCTCAAATGTGAGGCATATAGAACATGTATACCATGTTTTAAATATCTACACCATATCCGCCGTTTTGAGCTAGTTTTGAAAGGAAGAAAAAAGAGAACGTCCGCACTATCTCAAGGACCTACAAAATGTCCGCCAATTCGTCCAGCATTAAATCATCACGGACTGTCTGTATGAATAGTAACATTAACAGTTAACTGACGTTGACATAAGAAGAGACTTTTTAATTTGCTCTCGCCACTAGTGTCGAAGAGACGTTAAAGAGACACACGGCATACTTGATGTATATAACATACATTAATGTCTGACAAACAGTGGCTTGGCCTATAATATTGGTAGAGTTCGCCTCGCAGGCGGGAGATCATGGGTTCAATCCCCGGCAGGGTCATACCAAATGGTTCTAGTAGCTCCCTTGCTTGACCTTTAGTATAAAAAGGGTAGTTGGGTGTGGTGTCATGGCATGTGATGATGTGACTAAGTTAGTCTTGATCATCTTCGACGCTTAACGTATACTGCAGTTGAGCCTTAGAGCAGAAAACAATCTGAAACCGGTTACATGTCCGTATATATGTTTTTATTATAATATGTTTGATCATCCATTGAAGTCCCATTAGTAGTTTTCAAGTTATGCTCTGGACAAGAATGAAAAGTAGAACGGAGTTACAAAGGACGTTAACTTTAATTTGAATGAAGACATTAATGGTTATTGTCCTCTGCAACCTATTTCGTTGGCCTCTATTGTATCAAGCTTCATTAAATTCCAATTAGTAGCTTTGACAAGAAATATAGGTAAAACAATACAAAAGACAATAAGTCCAAAATAAACATACGTATAATTATGGTATTTGCACTATGCACTTCCTCTCATTGACCTCTATCATTGTGCAAAGTTTCATTCCAGTCCCATATTAGTTCTCAAGTTATGCTTCAGACAAGTATTATAATTATAAAATTACAGACGATGGTTCAGACGGACGGACAAAGCGGCCATCATATACTGCATCTATTTTTTTCGGGGAGCAAGAAAGATTGCCGCGTGCATGGTGTGTCTCTCTTTAAAGGTGTAAACTATCATAATGTCAGAATGTAGAGTAAATTTCGTTTCAGCAAGTAGGTTGACAGTCGAGTTCGCGTTGCGGTTAGTGAGGCAGCGTACTTACGCTAATTATTTGTTTCAATAGGACGCGTTGCGCTTCGTTTGTCCCTCAATGCCATTTTCATCAACTTCATAACGGGGTCGTAAAAGGTTAATACACCAGCAATGAACCTGTGTTGGCCTGATCTTCTCATGAACCCACGCAACAAACAGGGTCTACTGAATGTCCTAAACATGTACCTTTTTCATGGCCCGTTTTTTTCTAATTGTGTTCCATTTTAAGCATTTAACATACATTATAAGAATGATCAAAATCGGATAAAAATAAACAACAAATTAAAATATGACCATTTGAAGGCTGTTCTAAAATCGGATATGGTGGCATCCATTTTGAGAAATATGACGTCGTAGTTCTCAATTACAATATTTGGCATCTTGGTAAACATCATTTAAATAAATAAAAAATGCAAATAAATGAAAAATCCTTTACTGGCATATAATGCATTATAACACTTTAGTATACTTATTTTTCACATACCTTCATTGTGATTTTCTCACAATAAATCAGTTAATTAACACATTCAAAAATATCCCATTTATGATACTTCAGAACTGTGATGTCATAGTTCTCAAAATGGCGGCTTCCATAGAACCTACAAATGATCCTATCTTCTTTGTTTATCACCCGATTTTGATCATTCTTTCATCCTTGACAAAGTTTTTTTAAAACTCTCAATAAAATAATAATGATTATTTGGCTGTTTTCCTAGAAAAAATACACTAGATTCGTTAGATTGACGCGCAAGAAGACTGTGTGCATGGAGAACTCCCTCCCCAACCCCAAACTGTAGTTTGAGACACACTAACACACCTACACCTACATAGAAAAAAGGGTACGAAATAATTGAAAAACAAAGGTTACACAAAATACACTGAAAACTCGTCAGAATGCAGCATTTTAGTCAATGTTTTTATTCAAAATGTCTAAAGGGGTGGGGGTTGTGGAGGGGCCCGCCACTGCCACCCCACCCACTGTTCAAAAAGGCATATAACTTTATATGTTTGCAACAAGTTTTATAGAAATACAGCACAACATTCATTACAAGTATAATGATTGATTTGAATTGTTGTTAAAGGCTCATCAACACACCAGTTTAAGTCATTTAGCCACCCATAAAGGGGGCGGAATATATATGATTCCTGGAATCTCGCCATATTCCTACCATTGAATACATTCCTATGGTTCTTTAACGCGTTAGAGGGAAACACGTAATTTAAGTATACATAGTTTTTATGTGCTATTTAGCAACAATTAGTGTCATCTTTTAGTTTTGGTTTTCTGAAAAAGAACTACCAAGTTACCTTTTTTTTCTTCAAAAAATTATGGAACGCTTTTTCCATCTATTCCTTACTCGCATCAACCGTTGGCTGCACATACGACTTTTGACTACTGTGAGAATATAGCTTTTCTACGCAGTGTAAGTATATGAGCGATTTTAAAACTGCTACACACATAGAAATAATTATTAATATGCTCGAGGCGAGTTAGGTATTGCGTAGGACTATTTCGGAATTGCCCAAGGGGTGAAATATACCAAGTGTCCCTGCCCAATTCGGGAATGCATTTGATAAAGTAGGAATCCGTGCTGAGATTTGAAAAGGAAGATATGGATTCTTAATTCCATATTCGTCTTTGCTTTATTCATCGTTGATGAACACATAAAATACATCCTAGTAAGTAGTATAGAAAGGGGGGTATAGGCGCAGTTTCCCTCGCGGGGAATGAGAACAACTAGTGAAATATGCCAGGGGGAACTCAAACGTAACTCTCATTCGTACCACTAAGATCTAAATGTAAGTCACGCCTAAATCAACACCAACATATTTCAACAGTTTTCTCAAGCAACCCCGCGAGGAAAACTTTGCCTATTCCCCCCTTTCTATACTACTAATAAATCCGGTTTGTCATTTTAATAACATAACATTTGCAACTCGTTAGGAGAGCGCAATAATTTTATTTTATGTCTACTTTCGCCGAATCTACTTTCGGCGAAGTTTTTCAATAACATTTGCGACTCGTCAAGCAAAGTCAGACGGAACCGGGCAGTAGTCTTCATCATCGCTCTGCATATCATCTTTTACCATGGAGTATTTTATTTTCCTACACTTTGCTATTTTGTATTTCAGTTCAAGAAGCTCTTCTCTGTTTCCAGCCAGCTCACGTTCATAATTATCCATTTCGACCAGCAGTCGTCTTTTTTTAGTGTCCATAAAATCATCACGAACTACTTCATATTCTACTTGGAGTTGCCTACTTCTCATCAATTCTCTTCTATATTTATCTTTTAAATGGTTAAGTTTTCTGCAAACCTTTTCTAATCTTTCTTGCCCCATTATATAATAATACTATATATAGTTATTTTTAAGCCCTTATTTAATATTTTCAATATCCTTAAATGGAACCCAACTGTTGAAATCCTCATTGTAACCCTTCCATTTAATCAATGCTTGTTTCTTTTTGTAATCACGTCGTATTACTTTTTCAATCCTGAATATCTCTTGTTTTACTTTTATCATTTTTAATTCATAAAAGCTTCCGTTAATGTTTTCGTTGTTTAAATCTTTTATTTTGTATGTCACAGGATTTGTGTTTTGAATTTCATCAACAACAAATATTTCTTCGGTCCAATTCGGGGTATAACCTTTCTCAAACGTTCTTTTATATTTGCTGATTCTAACTTTATCTCCAATTTTAAACTTTGGCTTAATTTGATTACTTCTCATTTTTCCATACAAGTTGAAATGCACTGTTCCTTTATTTTTCTCATCACTTGCTTCAGTTGGTGTCATTTTAATACTTCGATGTTTTGTATTATTATACTTATCAACCATTTCTTGTAACACGTCTAAATATGTGTTTGTATTATTTGCTGTGAAATATTTCCACATCCTCTCTTTCAATGTTCTATTAAATCGTTCAATTACTACAGCTTTTCCGAAATTAAAAGTGTGATACATTTTGATATTATTATCATCAAGAAATTCCTTAAACGTCTTGTTATAAAACTCCACACCTTGATCAACCCACAACAATTTACACTGTCTTTCTGTGCTGATTATCTGTTGAAACGCTTTGGTAATTTCTAAACCAGTTTTATTTGGAACGGGTATAGCCCAAGCAAATTTACTAAATAAATCAATAACAGTAAGCAAATATTTAGTACCTTTATTATACTTTGAAAACGATTGCATATCAACCAAATCAGCAGACCATATTTTATCAATTTCATTAACAATCACACGGCGTTGAGTAAACTTTCTTTGTATAGGCTTATGAAGTTCATCTGCTAGCTTGTCAGTCCATTTCAACGCCTTTTCTAGTTTTTTGAGTATCCAAGACCAAGTTTATATTTCGTACTAATAACTGGTTTTACTATCAAATTCTTAGCAATTTTTTCTCCAATAGTTTTAGACTTACTAGATTTAAACCAGCAAGCATGTTTTTATCACACGTTGATTTATTACTAGGATTTTCATCATAACAATAATCATGATCTTTACAAACAGCATCTAATTCATTTACCGGTTCTCCGCTATCAAGTGGATTACCAGGACCGCAATATTTATAACCAGGAAGTGTTAACCCTTCTTTGGGCAGCAAAGGGAGCAAAGCTTTATGAATATCAATATTTCCACCTTCTGTGTTTTTAACAAACCTTGTTTTAGTAATACCGCAAGACGCACAAGTTGCTCTTAACATTTTTCTACCATTTTTTGCTAAAACATACTTAGGATCAATATTTTCAGTAACCTTTTTTTCTTTTATGCAATAACTCATATATAATATGATTAGATTAAACTTCGTTTACAAAATATGATTTTATGATGTTTTCATTTTCTATCGGCTTGTAAGGTTTTAGCATTTTATAAAGAATATTGTACACACTGTTTCCTTCTTGTAACTTTTTGACAAAGTACCACCAGAAATATCCACACAGAACACTTGTTTTATCTTGGTATTGAATAGTGTTGTATTTTATATTAGGTATGTACGCTAAAACTTCTTTTGGTGGGCTCAGGCCAAACGGATCGAAGTAATAATTATCATAGTAACAAGTCCAGTGTGTACCAGGTCCAATATAATCATCAAGATTAATAATACCACATTCTTGTTTATTTTGTTTTGTCGGTAATATGTTCTTGCTAAACACTCCTTTGAAGTTTTGTATACCTAGCTGCTTAACCCATTTTATTATATCTAAGTTAGAGATAGGTTCATTTTTAAATTTTAATTTTTTTTTATAAATGGGATACTTTTATATGGCCTGATTTGTGAGTCCACTTGCAAACCTTGTCCTCTTCTATCTACTTGCAAACCTTTTCCAGTTAAACCACTAATAAGAGATCCAATCAATGGAATTCCTAGTGATGCAAGAAGCCCAAGAAATCCTCCGTCCTGCTGTTGTTTTTTAGTTAGTTTAACAGGGCAGTGACCTTTTGACTTTGCTATCTTGTTTCTTTGCGCAAGTGTTAATTTATTTGATTTTAGAAGTGTTTGTTTTTTATCACTAGGAACAGTTGCGGTTACGTCTTGCTGTTTTTTACCACTGGGAACAGTTGTCGTTTTATTACTAGAAGCACATGCCAGTACGTCTTGCCGTTATTTTTGTGTTAGTTTAATGGTGCAGGAACCTTTTGACTTTGCTATTTGATTTTTTTGCGCAGCTGTTAATTTATTTGATTTTAAAAGTGTTTGTTTTTTATCAGCAAGAACAGTTACCATTCCATTTCCAAATATTTTACCAATTCCAGTACTTGCAAGACCACTAAGTGCCCCTGTTGCTAAAGGCCCTAATATCTTTGGAGCAAATCTAGCAACTGTTGGTAATATTGTTTTAGTTAACAAACCAGCTAATGCGCCTAAAAAGCCTCCATTCTTGGACTGAGATCTCATTTGCGATTATGATATATTTATGTCTAATCCCCGCCCATCAGATTTAGCTTTGTTAATATTGTTAATCTGAGTAGCTGTCAGCGACAAGGGGAAATTTCCAATTAGTTGGTTATTTTTTAACCTGAGTGTTAATTCACTTCTATCCTCATAAGCCCTCGCTAAACTCTGTTTTTGTCCGTCTGTTAAATTTACTGAATAATTTACGTAAGTCATATATATTATAAGTTAGATTAAACAATAACTAGTTCATTTCCAACAGTATCAATAACAACATCTACTTCATAGAGAACCAGAGCATAAACTTTATATCTAGCGGTAGGTACGTTGTTTAGTTTTTATCTCAAACTTAGTTGTTTTGGACCAACACTGACTTCATTTTCCTTATAACTCAAATCGAAATATATCATTCCGAAGAGATTTTTAAAATTACCCGCATTGAGTAAAGTTCCGGTGTTTTTATCATTTTGCTTGTAAGAATAGTTAATAACATCTCTGAATATTCTTATGATATTAGCATAACTGTATTCAGTTTCTGGATAATAAACTCCATTTCCAACTTCCAATCTAGCTGATTGTAAATAGCAATTAGCATCAGCAGCATTTAGTTTAAAAGTATCTAAAAGGTGAGGATTTTGTGTTTGAGAAGAACTCTTGTCAGCCCTTTGCAAATACACAAAAACGTGTTTGGGACTTTTGACTCCAGCCGTTATTCTAAATACAGATTCTGTTAGTTGAGTACTTCCGCTTTCTTGTATCATTTCACGAAGATAAGTCCATTTTGTTGATGTCATATGATTTGTCATTACGTAACTTAAACCATCTGAGTTAAATATCATTCTGGGTATCCACAAAACTAATTTATTAATAACTACTCGACCATCCTCACCACCAGCTTTGACAATTAGCACATTATCATCTGTCAGTTGCAAGCTGATTTGAATCTGACTAGGAGGAAGCATGTTTGTTTCCAAACCTCCAAAGAAGGAATATTTATTTAATGGGATTATAGAGTCAACTTTTTGATTAGTTATGATTAAAGCATGACGAATCGCAAATCCTGAATTATAACCAGCTTGATCATCTCGAGATTCTGCAGCAGCCGTATTATCTAAATAAAAGTATTCGTTTGTTCCGGTTGTCTTTACATAGTCATCAGAAATTTCAAGCAAGCTTTTGACATTAACAAATCTGTGGAGATTATTTCCATCGTAAACTATCTTTCCATTTTGCTTTACTTGCATTTAATCAATCAGTGAAGCCGCATCGTTAATCAGAGCAATTTCATCGCCGACTGCGAAATTGGCTCCATCAGCAAGCTTGTTTACTTGAAAACTGATTTCAAAATATGCGTTATACCAATCAAAGTAAGAACTTCTGTCATTTAGTGTAAATTGGTAGCCACTTTTCATTTGTCTGGTATTATTTCCTGGTTGTGTTACGGGAGTATCTAACTGAATAGGTACATGTTCATATCTTGTATTATATTGATTACTTCGAAACATCTATGTATACTAGTAATTAGATTATTTTTTATTAATTAATCGATTAATTCTCACATGAATTCCCCTTCCGGAAAGTAATCTATTATTTTTTGCATTTACATCTTCTTCAGTCCCGGCTACATCTTCTTCAGTTTCAGCTACAACTTCTTTTTTGTTATCAGCCTTTGTAAGTTCTTTTAAAATCATCTCTCCTTTTGGTTTAGATTTAATAACTGAAACTAATTTATCAGCAGCCATTTTTCCTACTTCATCTCCAAGTTTTTTAGAACCGCTTTCTATGATTTGCTTGCCAGCAGTTTCTAATGCTTTCTTGCCTGCTGTTTTCACAGACTCGCTAAATATCTTTGATCATGCTTTTGAAAGAATGTCAAATATGCCAGCTCCAGTTAATCGATCAACTTGAGTATATGTTCCCGTGCTAGTGTCATGAACTTTTTTTAAACATGCCATATAACTTTTGTTACATTAATTCCTTCAAAACAAATCGAAATGATGTGTGGACACCATTAAGATTAATAATCTTGCCAGAGAAATCGGTAATGTAAATATTAATACTGTTAATGATCGTTTTGTTTACTTCACAGAACCCGACTCTCATCGGTTCATTTTCAAAAGGATACGCTCTCGTAAGAGCAGCTGTGCTTATTTCATAAATGACATCTCCGTATGATCCATCAACAATAGAATTACTTATCAAGTCACAGTGGATATACAATGTATCGATAGAATTTGTTATGTCTGGTGTCACAGTTCCAAATTTAGTTTCTCTAATAACCGCATCTTTGTCAAACCCGATCAAGGTGTGAAAGTTTGATTCTCTCAAATCAAGCACAAAGTTATTATAGATGGTAACCAAACATTTGAAACTTGATAAATCAAACTCAATTCTTATTGAGACAGGTGGGTCTTCGACCAAATCATCGTTTACAGTCAATGTTTCTTTTATATAATTATCGATATCGCCATAACTGTAATTTCCATTCCTAAAATCAATAGTTTTCCAATCTGTTCCATTGTGATACCTTATCACTTTGTTATTAAAATCTTCGCTAATATTATACCACGAGTAAGTCATGGAATTAATTTTATCGAGTCCAATGCCATACTGTTTGTTTCTACCTAATATTAATGGTCTGTCAAATACAGTTGTAAAATTACTCGGTGTGTTTGAGCTATTAATTATTGACGCTTTGCCTGATGATAATACAATTTTTTGTTCCATATAATATAGGATTGATAAAATTAATCATCTTTGTAGTACAGTTTAAAACTTGATTTTTCAAAGTTGAAAACTTTCGTAGTGTGAGATCTCATGATTACATAAATGATCCAAAAATGTGATTTCGGAAGATATTCTTCAAATGTTTCTTTTAGTATTCGTTTACCATTTTTTATTTTTGGCTTATGACGTGGTGACCCATCAGTATTAAACAAACTAAAAACTTCTATATCAATGTTTGTATCCGTAACTGTATATGTAAGGTCTGTTTCAACTATATAACGCCCGGGTTTTCGAATTGTTGCACCACCACCATCATCTCTCGCTGCATATTTTCCAGTTTTTACAAATGGATTGGCTACAAAAGTAAACGCTTCGTCGATAAAACCATCACGTTTGGTTCTTTCAAGTGGTTTTCGTGTCGGGTATGATGCAAAACCGACACGATCTCCCATAATGCTCATTCCATCATCTATTGTATATTCAAACAGTAGAATCCGACTTAAATAGTCTACTTTTACTTTCAACTCGTCAATTATGCCAAGAATTGCTGTGTGCCGACTATCAGACTTTTGATTATGCTCTTTAAGAAAAGCGATTTCACCATCAAAAGTTTTGCTTCTTTCATCCTGAGCAGCTTTCAATTGCTTTGAAACATCATCAATAGCAGTCTTAAGTTTATCAGTGCCAACCAGTTTGATCAGAGCAGTCTCTAGCGACTTGCCGTCAACCATGTTCTTTTTGATGTCTTCAAATGCTTTGTTGATATCAGCAACGTTGGTGTTTATCTGCTCATTTAATATTTTAATTTGAGTTATTTCGGTAGTAAAAGCAGTTCTCATTTGTTTTGAAGCATCAGCAATAGCAGTTTCTAGTTCATTATTGTCAACCATTTGTTTGTTGATTTCTCCAATCTGTGTATTAATATTTTGAACACCAGTTCTTATTTGTTCGCTTAATTTTTTAAAGTTTTCACTCTCTTCCAATACATCTTCTTTCTTTTCTAGCTCTTTCAAAGCATCACTCAAAAGTTTTATTTCATCTTTCAATCCGTTGTGAATTTCAATCATTTTCTCACGGTTTGCTTGTAACTGTGTTTGTATTTGACTTAGTTTATCATCAACATCTGTTGTCAGAGTTTTCATCATGTCTGGAATTTTATCGATATTATAATCACGTATGATCTTTGTTATTCTTCTTTGAGTATATTGCCTTGTTGCTGCATCATCTGCTTTATCTGGATCGCCAACATTGATAATTTTATTATTATCCATGTTGAGTTCACTTCTCAAAACATTTTCCTGGTTTCTACCTTTGTTAAGATAATTAACCAGATGTTTTTTTTTTACATACTCGGACAGCACAATACCAAAATTTGTAATATTGACACTGCCAGTAGTAACTTCCCCACCAAAATCATTAAAAAGTCCCATTATATATAATATGATTAGATTAAATTTCACCGGTGAAGTTTCTTTTGACCAACTTCCTCGGGCGATCTAGATACAAAAAGTCGTACTGCTTATCAGTTGCTTCTTTATACTGATCTTTGCTGACATCTTGTTCTCTAGAAAGCATGTTTATTTCATTTATACTTGGAGTTGCAAAGAAGATGTAATGAGAACAGTTCAAACGAATATCTTTGGGGGTTTTGTAATAAGATTGAGATAAATAAATCACGCAACAGTTTTTGTGCCTCCCCTGGATGAAATAATTAATAATATCATTTTGATTACGTTCACAAACATAATCATCAAAAATAGCTATCTTTTGAGTATCTGAATCTAAAGTATTCACAGGGATAACTTCATCATTTGAGCATTCTAATATGTCTTCAACTGGGATTTTATTCTTTTTTGCTATCTTTTCAAGTTTGTGTGATAATACCTGATACTTAGACTGCTCCAAGTTTTTAGCAAACAAATAAATCTTGTCGTAGTAAACTAAAGGTTTTAACAACATGTGAACTAATGTGTTCGTCTTGCCAGAACCTGAATTACCGCAAATTAACATTCTAAAACAACAGTCTGGCATAAAGTTCCATATCTGTTTAAAATTACCGTTTTCTGTTTTCATATCATAGTTTGGAATTTCCATTATAACAATAGTCAGATAATATTAATATTATCCAAGTATTATTATATATGTCTAAAGTGTATTGTGGAATAAAACAAATCCCCCGTGGTTATCGCCTTGGAACAGAAGCAGAATGTTTTAAGGCCAATCAAGTTAGATATTACGGAATGCAAAAAGTAGTTAAGACTGCAATTGAAAAAGCAGTTAAAAAGCAGTCAAGCCTGCGGTTAAGAAAGCAGTCAAGCCTGCAGTTAAGAAAGCAGTTAAGAAAGCAGTTAAACTTGCGGCTACAAAGAAGAAAACAAAAACTACGTAATACTTGATTATGTTATCTTAACTTATCTTAATTTAATCTAACCTTATATTATACATGTCTTTGTTAAAATGGAAAGAATTAGCAGATAAAAAGCGAAAAGCGAGTGAGCTTGTCAAAGAATATGAAAATAGAGTTATCCGCAAAAGACTCGAAAAAGGAGCTAGTCGTGATTTATACGCAGAAGTATTTAAACCTGTAACTAGCGAAATAACAGAGCAAACAAGGCGGCTAGCTGAACATTTGATTACCCTTCCAGAAATACGTCAACAGTTGGCTCTTCTTCCTGCGGCAATACGTCCGCAATTACTTGCCCCGCCTGATCGTGGAGCTATAGCGCCACCACCGCCACCGCCACCGCCGCTACTACCACCACCACCACCACACGTTAAAAAAACAGCTGCCAAGAAAACCGCAGATCCTACTAAACAAACGTTGACTATTTACCAAGAGGAACTAGAGCAGGCAATAAAGGAGCCAACATTAAGAAGTGCTTCAGACAGAGTGCTAAGGCCAAAAGCTGCCGAACCCGGGACAGATCTATTTGCAGAAATCAAACAAAAACGTACATCAATTGATCCCGGGGATGAAGAAATAGGAGAAGAATGGGAAGAACCTGCCGCGAGGCCTAAGGAACCCAAACCGTGTATGATATTGACTTGGATGCTGGTATGAATAAAGACGTACTTAATAAGTATGGCTTGCCAATGCCAACTGAAATACCAGGTATTACTGATGGGAATGCTGATTATGATGAATATATTAAAAGGGCTGATAAGATACACAAGGAAATGGCTCCCAAGGTGAGAGGTCTAAGGGTAAAAATAAACAACCTCAGCGAAGAAAAACTCAAAGAGGGGTTGGAAAAGGCAACAACCATTGCGACTAAAACTAAATATTCAAAATTACTCAAGGACCCCGATGGCGTCAAACAAGAGATAGCTTCACTCACAGAAGAACATAATGAAAAAGCAGATGAGGCAAATGATTTGGGTTTTTATATAAAAAATTTGCTTGAGCGGATTCAAACAGCTAGCGAAACTATACAAAAGACTGGCAAAGGGATGCAACAAAATAAAAATTCCTACAAATTTGACAAAGATGGTCACTATGGAATGTTACAAATTGATTTACCCAAGCTTGTTGGTCATCACAAACTTATTGCCAAACAAGGAAAAGCAGTTGTGTTAGACTTAAAAGTAGATGATGATTTTTTAGACTTGATAACAAAGCGTTACAACAATGGAAAAACTTATTCAAAGCTGTCTCAGAATGCTTTTAAGAAACTAACAGAATTATCTGATTTGCCAATTCACAAGGGTTCTTCAAAGTTCAAAAAGATTTTAGGAGGTTGTGTTGAATATTACAATAGCCCCAAAGATTTGATGGATGATCTAGAGTTGGTATGTGGAAGTATCGAATCAGGAAATAATAGTCCACAGCTGATAAATAGAGGTATTAGCATAATCGATGAATTATTAAAAATAGGCGAAATGTCACCCAAAGAACACGAGCAACTATTTTCTAAATGTTTTAATTAAATTATTGTCTAACTGTAATTATACATGAGAACCAAAGAAGAATTATTTGATCACTTGACGCGACTTGTGGCTGCATACAGACGTAGTTATAAATTGTGCGGTATTATAAACACAACATTACAGATTGCCAGTGGAGTAATTGGTTGTATTGCCGTATTGACATTGGTTCCAGCAATTCCTGTTTTTGTAGCCGCAGTTGGTGCAGTTCCTCCAATAGTTGCTGTCTTTGTGAGTAAAACAAGAATAGCAGAAAAAAAGACTTTGTTAAAAACACATCATAGGAGTTTTAAACAACTTCTGTCATATGTCCAAACAACAACAGGACTAGAAAATGATGAAGAGGTAATTAGGATTACCTTCAATAAAATATTAGAGATTCAAAAGAATGATAACTTTACAAAACATCTGGAAATGTATATGAAAAGATTCAAGTTAAACGGTCATGGCATTCAGTCGTAATTCAACTTGTTTCCATATCCTATCGTACTTTTCTCTGGTTGATTTTGTTTTAATCAGTTTTGTTTCTTTTTCTATTTTTAATATTTTAAATATTTTCTGAAAAATGTATTCAAATTTAATTGATCTTTTTCCGCCTTCTATTTGATCCAAAACCTTTACAATTTTGTAAAACAAATCTTCAAATCTTTGCCTATTTTTAGAAGACAAATCAAATGCTACCAAGTATTTATCTAAATGGTACTTCCTGTGGTAAATAGTTTTCTTGTGACTGTAGTAACCTGTGATAAGATTATAACCTTTGTGAGTGCCACAATTAAGACAAACACGCTCGTTATCGAAAACTTCACAAGTATCGTTACAATTCACACATGCGTATGTACACTTGTAACACAGCTTGGCTCTGGTACAATATTTACAAAGCTTCTTTTTATTAGTTGCGTGAAATAAGATGCAATCTGTGCACACCCCAGGAGGATCAATAATATCTAAAACTCTTTCACAATATTTGCAATTCATTATATTATACTATAGCATCATATATTTAAATATAGGCTTAAACAATATTATCTTATTTAATATTATAATGGAACAAGTAGAAATTGAAATCAACAACTTTAAAAAAGATCAAATAGCACATGCCCAAACGGTTGATTTTGAAGATGCGAGTAAATTAGATGCAGAGCTTTAAATTTTTTCAAACTTTCAAGATTTGACAGAAAGAATCATAACAATGGCACAACAACTAAAATTATCATGGAAAATAAAAAAGGAGATATAAACAAACTACGTTCTTTGTGTAAAAAACAAATTTCAGAGGCAACCAGTTACCATCCAACTTTATACAAAGTTTCTTTTATTGCCCACTATGATGTTTTACTTGAACGAGGAATTAAAATTATTATGTACGGATAAATAAAAAATAATATAATCTAACCGGGGAATAAATATTTTACTTTAAATTAATTAATTAATTAATTAATAGGGGCTTAAAGAAATAATCTCATGTTATATTATATAATGAGTATCCGAGAAATTGAAACATACCCAAATCAGTATAACAAGGTTTTTAAAGTAATTGTTGTTAGTAATGACCCGCTCACTCAACTGCAGAAAACACAACCAAGCGTTATAAAATTTCTTAAAACAGAACTAAGAAAAACGGGCGGCTTTAAATTAAGTGTTGATGTGAAACATACTTTTAAAAAAAACAACGATGGGAGACAAAGAAACAGATCCTGCAATCACATACAAAACAGCTTACTTTAATTCTAAAGCGGCAACAATATTAACCGAAAATAGTATTATCGGGGCGTTGGACAAAGCACGTGAGGAAATTATAAATAGAGTTGGAAATTGGATTCAGATGGGAAGTGGTTGGGTAATTGAGACACTAGACGCGCACTATATAAATCGAATAAAGTATAAGCCTTTGCGAGGTAGCTCTTATTTGAATTTACCAAAAGAACTGCAACATCACAAAAAAGGTTTAATAAATATAAAAAATGAAAAAGATAACGAGTGCTTTAGATGGTGCCATTTGGCTTATGAATTTCCTGTTGAAAAAGATCTTCAAAGAATAACAAAGTATAAAAAGCATATGGGTGATCTTGATTACAAAGGAATTACATTTCCTGATACTATCAAACAAATCCCAAAAATAGAAAAACAAAACATCTGTTTTAACATATTTGGGTATGAAGATAATCAAGTATACCCTTTGCATATATCAAAATATAAAGCAGAAAAAACATGTGATATGCTTTTAATCACCAAAGAAGAAAAAAATCATTACGTGTGGATAAAAGATTTTAACAGTTTGATGTATAATCAAACAGCACACAAGGAAAGAAAATGGTTTTGTAAAACATGCTTGCAATGCTTTAAATTTGAAAGAGTTCTGGAAAAACACAAACCTGTTTGTCTTTCACTTAATGGTAAGCAAGCAGTAGAAATGCCAAACAAAGATGAAAAGGTTAAGTTTAAAAACTACGACAGACAGCTAATGGTTCCGTTTGTTATATATGCTGATTTTGAAGCAGTAACCGAAAGTATTTCTTCAGTATCAAACAATCCTAAAAAATCACATACGGAAGCATATCAAAAGCATACTGATTGCAGTTATGGGTATAAGGTTGTTTGTTGTTATGATGATCAATATTCAAAACCAGTTGTGACATACAGAGGACCAAATGCTGTTTACAAGTTTTTAGAAAAAATGATAGAAGAAGAAAAGTGGTGTAAGAAAACTATGAATGCAAACTTTAAAAAAGATCTAGTAATGTCACAGAAAGAAGAAGCTAGATTCCAAAAATCTAAATCATGCCATATTTGCGGTAATGGTTTTTCAATAACTCTTAAAAAAGATGACCCAAGCCGTACAGTAGCATATGAAAACTCTCTTAGAAAAGTCAGGGACCATTGTCATATAACTGGAAAGTACAGGGGAAGCGCTCATGACATATGTAATATTAATTTCAGGTTGACTAGAAAAATACCAGTTGTGTTTCATAACTTGAGAGGATATGACTCTCACTTCATAATGCAGCACATCGGTAAGTTTAAACAAAACATAAATGTTATACCGAATAACATGGAAAAGTACATGGCTTTCATGTTAGGACAAAGTTTGGTGTTTATTGACAGTTTTCAGTTTATGTCTCAATCATTAGAAAATTTAGTAAAAAACGTTCCGTCGTTTCAATACATATCCCAAGAATATAGCGGTAAAAAGCTAGACTTGCTAAAAAGAAAAGGTGTTTATCCTTATGATTACATGAACAGTTTTGAACGCTTCGAGGATACTAAGTTACCTGGCAAAGATAGCTTTTATTCTCAATTAAATGATGAGCACATTTCAGATGCAGATTACGATCATGCTACAAACATATGGAAAACATTCAAGATTAAAAATATGGGAGAATATCATGATCTGTATCTCAAGACTGATGTGCTGTTGCTGACAGATGTTTTTGAAAACTTTAGAAAAATGTGCATTGAGTATTACAAATTAGATCCTTGCCATTACTTTAGTAGTCCTGGTTTAGCCTGGGATGCATGCCTCAAGATGACTGGTATCCAACTTGATTTAATAACTGATATTGATCAATATTTGTTTGTGGAAAAGGATTAAGAGTTGGTACGAGTTATATTGCAAACAGATATTCACAGGCTAACAATAAATATATGAAAAACTATGACAAGGAAAAATAAAGCAAGCACATAATATATCTTGATGCTAATAACTTGTATGGGTGGGCCATGTGTCAACCGTTACCTACTGGTAACTTCAAGTGGGTTGATAAGTTTGAAAAAGGAAATTCAAATTACATTGTTGAGTGTGATATTACATATCCTGAGAAACTGCATGACTCGCATAATGCTTATCCTCTCGCACCGGAAAGTTTAAATATCAAAGATGAGTGGTTGTCAGACTATTGTAAAAAGTTAAAACAAAAGTTTAATCTAGGGAATTGTCTTGTTAATAAACTTGTTACGACGTTGAAAAATAAAGAAAAGTATGTCGTGCATTTTAGAAACTTAGAATTGTATAAAACGCTTGGATTAAAGGTGACAAAAATACATCGAATACTACAGTTTGATGAATCAGAGTGGTTAAAAACATACATAGATTTTAATACTGCCAAGAGGACAGCTGGTAAAAATGCTTTTGAAAAGGATTTCTTCAAATTGATGAACAATTCAGTTTTTGGTAAAACTATGGAAAATTTGAGAAAAATAATTAATGTTAAATTGACTCACGACGAGGAGGTCCTTTTAAAATATGCGGCAAGACCTTCATTTATTTCTTGTAAAATGTTTAATGAAAATTTATTTGCCATAAACAGAATAAAAGAACGATTAGTTTTAAATCGTCCTATTTATGTTGGTATGTGTATTTTAGACTTGTCAAAATATTTGATGTATGATTTCCATTATAACTACATTAAAAACGAATATGATAAAAAAGCTAAGTTATTATTTACTGATACCGATTCCTTGTGTTATGAAATAAAAACAAAAGATGTGTATGAAGACTTTTACAAGGATAAAGAACTTTTTGATAATTGTGATTATGATCCAAAAAGTAAGTTTCATTTTAATGATAATAAAAAAGTTATTGGCAAGATGAAAGATGAAACTTGTGGAATACCCATTGTTGAATTTGTTGGGTTGCGAAGTAAACTATATTCGTATATGTTAGATAATGAGGTTAGTGCAAAGAAATGTAAGGGCGTTAAAAAGTGTGTTGTTAAAAAACAGATAGCACATGATGATTACAAAAATATTTTGTTTACGGCAACAGAAGCTCACCATGAAATGAAAGTCATTAGATCACAAAAGCATAACATAAGCAGCTATGCAATAAATAAAAAAAGGTTATCAGCTTATGATGATAAGCGGCACATATTAGATAATGGACAAGACACATTAGCATACAAGTAAAATGATATGCAGAGCGATGATGAAGACTACTGCCCGGTTCCGTCTGACTTTGCTTGACGAGTCGCAAATGTTATTGAAAAACTTCGCCGAAAGTAGATTCGGCGAAAGTAGACATAAAATAAAATGTTTGCGCTCTCCTAACGAGTTGCAAATGTTATGTTATTAAAATGACAAACCGGATTTATTAGTAGTATAGAAAGGGGGGGGGGGGGGGGGGGGGGGGGGGGGGGATAGGCAAAGTTATCCTCGCGGGGTTGCTTGAGAAAACTGTTGAAATATGTTGGTGTTGATTTAGGCGTGACTTACATTTAGATCTTAGTGGTACGAATGAGAGTTACGCTTGAGTTCCCCCTGGCATATTTCACTAGTTTTTCTCATTCCCCGCGAGGGAAACTGCGCCTATCCCCCCTTCTATACTACTCTAGTAGCTATCAATACATAGGCGTAGGAATGTTTCAATTATTGGGGAGGGAGTGTGTATGTGGGGGGGGGGGACCAAAAAAAAAGCCAAAAAGCCAAAAAAGCACACAAAAAAGGTATGTTTCAAATATGGGGGAGGGTGTGTCACTAGGAAAGCTAGGCGTTTTTGCCCTCGACCAAGCTCTTTTAGGAAGGTGCCAAAGCATACTCTGCCACCCCACCCACTCTGAACATTGGGGTGGAGGGGGCGGGCCCCCATTGCCAACGCCCCACCTACCCCCGGCTCTTACGTCTATGCAATATGACAATAATAATGAAATCCTATAATATTCACCATTGTTCGTTTTATCCGAACTCCGATTTCGTCCGTATCACCAATTTTTTAACCACCGTCAACCTTACCCTAAAGGTGTGACACCTAACATAGATCACGCAATATTTCATTCATACTCGGGTGTTTTAACATATGCAAACTATGTTGTTATCTAGAGGAAGGATGGGCACCTGTAAATTCGTAAAGAAGGAGTTTATCAACAGACTTTCGCATTAAAAAGCTGATTTTATAACTAACAAGATACCAAACTCCATAACTTTTTTATCAGATTGGAAAATACATTTACGTGGCCACAAATTACTTTTTAGACACAACTAGGAAATATGTTCACTGGAGGGTGATCCG